>CM069132.1:13368204-13498204 GCA_035221665.1 Okamejei kenojei | reverse complement strand
CGCTCCATAGATGGTGCTGCACCCGCTGAGTTTCTCCAGCATTTTGTGTACCCTGGTATATCCTTGAGATGTGGGAGGAAACTGGAGCACCTCTGAGGCGAAACCCGCACGGGGGAAGGTTCGTACTTCACATGGGCAGCACGGGTGGTCAAGTGTGAACCCAGGTTGCTGGAGCCATGAGGCAGCAGCACCACCTGCCGAACCACTGTGCCATTGATGGCTGCGGGCAACCTGGCCAGAAAAATAGATGATTGGATGACAGAGCTACTCGATGGGCCGGATGGCCTGATTCTGCTCCTACGTCTTATGATCAGATTATCTTATGAATAGTGTTACCTACGTCTGCAGATCCAGCTATCACCTCTCACTAATTAAATTACTATGAGGGCTATGACATTGATACTTGCAGGGAGAAATGCCTAGCAATAGTGCCAAGGAGTCAAGAGTCAAAGAGTCAAAAGAGTTTATTGTCATGTGTCCCTGACAGGACAATGAAATAACTGAGTCATAACTGAGAGATGGGTTGGGGGGATATTCTGAGTCCTAGGATTAGGAGGGGTAGGCTCGGAAACCTCTGGGTAGGTTTTTCATCAAGGTTAGGTCTGTACGCAATTAGGAAGGGGATTGTCACTGGTTATTAGCCATGGGGTGGGTATTTAAAGTATGGTCAAGGATGGTACTAAGCTTCAATAAAATGTTGATCATAGAAGAAATGGAAAATTTGGTTTAGGTTTGTTTATTGACACGTGTGCTGAGGTACAGTGAAAAGGTCATAAGGTCATAAGTGATAGGAGTAGAATTAGGCCATTCGGCCCATTAAGTCTACTCTGCCATTCAATCATGGCTGATGTATCTCTCCCTCCTAACCCCATTCTCCTGTCTTCTCCCCATAACCTCTGACACCCGTACTAATCAAGAATCTATCTATCTCTGCCTTAACAATATCTACTGACTTTGGCTCCACAGCCTTCTGTGGCAAAGAATTCCACGGATTCACCACCATCTGACTAAAGAAACTTCTCCTCATCTCCTTGCTAAAAGAACCTCCTTTAATTCTGGAAAGCTTTTAGTTGCACCCTAACCTGTCAGTGGAAAGACTATACATGAATTACAATCGAGCTGTCCACAGTGTACAGGTTTGATAGCGATGAATAGAACAATCTGGCAGTGACGGAGAGGTTGCGGGGAGGTTCACCAGGATGTTGTCTGGAACAGTGTGTTTCCCTTATGAAGAAAGACTGGAGAAGTTTGATCTGTTTTCTTTCCCAGGACAGGAGGAGGTTAAGGAAGAACTTGATAGAACTACTTAAATGTTTAAGTGGTACAGAGAGGGTACTCTGCAGGAGTCAATTCCCCTCATCCAGGCCTGAAACATTGGCACCTTGCAAATGCCAGGCAATGATGACATGCAAGAAGGGAAAGATGACCAGTCAAGCCCAGACATTCAACTGTCATTGCCAACACTGAACCCCCTCTACTACACACCAACACCTCCACTTCCTTAATGGCCAATCCCACTTAAGCTATTTTTTAGGCGACTACAGGCGACTAGGCTGTCGCCACATGGTCGTGGGGGTGTCGCCTGTATAGTCGTGAGTATTCTCCTCAGTCGCCCAAAGAGTCGCAGCATCTTTCTGGTTGCCGCTGGATTTTTAACATTTTCAAAAAATTTTGGCGACAGTGGGTTTGACGCCAATGAACGTAGCTTGACTTCTCCTGACGTGGGTGCAGTCGTAGGTTGTCGCCAGGTGACGTAGGTTGTCGCCAGTGCTGACCAGTGAATTCCATTGGCAACTACCTAGATCAACCTACGTCAACCGGCGACTGAATTGTCTTCGGTTGTCTTCAGTTGTCGCTGACAGGGTCGTAGCTTGTCGTGGGTGGACGTAGGTTCACTGGTTGCCATAGGTTGTCATCTTTGTGGTCGTAGGTTGTCATAGGTGTGGTCGTAGGTGGACGTTCTAATGGGTGGCCGGTTGTCGGACGCTTGCCGTAGCTTGACGTTGACTAGGTGGTAGGTTGTTGCAGCTTGTCGCAGACATTGTCGGAGGGGGGTCCAGTTGCCGTTTTTTTGGCAACCTGCTATGACTATGACAGTCACTGGCAGTGGCCTAAAAAATTGCCTAAGTGTCGGATCAGGAGGTTTGGCATATCCCCTACAATTCTCACCAACTGCTACAGATGCACCATAGAAAGCATTTTATTGGGATTCATCGCAGCTTGTTTGGAAACAGATCCATCCAAGACCGCAGTGAATTGTGGATGCAGCCCAGACGATCACCCAAACCACCCCCCCTTCCATTGACCCCATTTATAGCTCCCACTGCCTCAGCAAGGCCGGAAGCATAATCAAGGACGAGTCGCTCCCTGGCCACTCCCTCCTCTCCCCTCCCCCATCAGGCAAAATGTATAGAAGTGTGAAAACGCACATGTCCAGATTCAGGGACAGTTTCTTCCCAGCTGTTAGCAGGTAATTAAATCATCCTACCACAACCAGAGAGCAGTGCTGAACTACTATCTACCTCATTGGTGACCCTCGGATTATCCATGTTCGATCTTTGCTGGGATTACCTTGTACTACCATGTGTTCATTAAACCTGGCTCGGACAAAACTCTGATAACTAATAACCCATTATCTGTTATTTGCACTTTATTACTTTATTTATTCATGTGTGTGTATATTTATATATGGTATATGGACACACTGATCTGTTTTGTGGTAAATGCCTTCTATGTTCTGTGTGCTGACGCAAAGCAAGAATTTCATTGTCCTATCAGGGACACATGACAATAAACTCACTTGAACTTGACTTGTACTAAATGTTATTCCCCTATCATGTATCTATACACTGTAAATGGCTCGATTGTAATCATGTATTGTCTTTATGCTGACTGGTTAGCACGCAACAAAAGCGTTCCACTGTTCCCCAGCACATGTGACAATAAACTAAAGTAAACTAAACAAATACTCTGGGGGTACCCATTGTGCAGAAACTGAACTGCAATAGTCATATACACAATGTGGTGACAAGAGACCAGGGATCTTCTTTGAGGAACTCACCTCATAACTAACTAAACGTTTGGTGAGCCCAGCAGCAAACTATGGGAGGCAAAGCACTCCCAAACATCCCCTTTGAGTTTACTGGACCAGTCAGGGGTGGTGGACAATGCCAACATTGGCAAAGTTTTGAATGCAGGCTCTTCAACCTTGGATAATAAAGGTTCCTCTTTCCATAGATGTTGCCTCACCTGCTGAGTGTTTCCAGCATTTTGGAGTAATTCTTTGTAATTTTTACAGATCTTCACAGTTTCTTTGATTCTCATTCACAGTGTTTGGATAGGTAGTAATACGTGATGGGTGGGGCTGGGAAATCTAATTATCGCTGTCTTTGTAGCTCTTCCCCTCTCTCTGCCACTGACCAGTGATCATCCCCGCACACTTGCACCGTCTTACACTCTAGGGACAATTTACAATTTACAGAAGCAAATTAACTTACAAACCTGTAAAGAGGTTTTCTTACCAAAGTCATTTAACCTGCAAACCTGTATCTCTTTGGGGTGTTGGAGGAAACCCGAAGCACCCAGAGGAAATACACCCAGTCACAGAAAAAACATACAAACTCGGTACAGACAGCACCCGTGGTCAGGATCGAACCAGAGTCTACCACTGTGCCTCTGTGCTGCCCTTAGTGGGGCACAGGGAAGAGGGGGGAGAATAAGGACATTTTGTTTTACCAAATGATGCCTGAATTCGTGGACAAGGAGAGCATAATTCAGATAATTATGCTCCATTTAATTTCTTTAGTCCTTAAAGATTTATATAAGGCATTTAGTGTGGTCTTGGTGCATGACCAATTGAAGACACATCTTGTTCTATTTATAAGAACAGCTGCAAAACTTTCCAACAATATTGGTCCGAGCTTTGAGTATCAGGGGTCAAGAAGTAATGAAGCAGTTCTGTAAAACATATGCAGGGAATGGAGGGATATGGATTATGTGTAGAGTGAAATGAGTTCATAAGGTCATAAGTGATAGGAGAAGAATTATACCATTTGGTCCATTGAGAGCGTTGGCATCATGTTCAGCACAGATTGTGGGCCAAAGGTCCCGTTCCTGTCCTGAACTGTTCTATGTTCCACATTCTAAAACAGTTGTGCAAACATTCCAGAAAGTACTTAATTATCTTAAAGTTTTTGAGATGCTTACTAAAGTCACCAAAAATCCCATATAAATGCAAATATTGTTTTCTCTCCATCTGCCCTGCCCTGCACTTCCCTTCCACATGGAATTGCCACCATGATTTCCATTCATTTGGGAGATAAGGCTTAAGGAGCGGGATGACATTCCCAATTTATTAAACATGGCCCATCAACAAGAAGGAAATCACCTAACATGTTACAAGTTTCGCTTAGAATGCCCCAACCTGAAACTGACTATAATATTTTGCCAAAATTAACAGTGCTTGTAAAATCCCCAGCAGACATATTACTTTTGGAAAGAATACAAATGTGCCATAAAACCTAGATTCGCCCATTACCGATTACTACCTTTATTGATTATTATCTCTCTTCACAAAATGTGCAATTTGCAACAAAAAAAACAATTTGGGTTCGAGCCATAAAAGGTGGAGTAGGAATTGATTTACAGCTGGGAATTAAAGCTAGCCTTCTTAACTTCTGTGGGTATCGTGGGTTTTATGGTTTTGGCTCAAACACTGTGAATTTGTAATAATGAGCGTATTTCTATACCATCAACAGTGATTAAATGTCATATGTACCAACAATGGAATAATGAAATTCTAACCTGCAGCAGCATAACATGCTTGTAAACACAGTACACGTAAATAAATGGAAAAAAACATAAACTCATAATCGCAATACAAGTGAAAAAAAACCTGAAGTCCAATGTGCAACCAACGACAAGTTATGGAAGTTCACAGTTGAAGTGGCAACATTCCCAAGAACTTTTACCAACATTATTATCTTAAGATAAGTAATAAGTAGGTAATAAAACTTAAGTTAGGTTTGGAAGGATAAGGGGAGGGGACCTCATTGAAGTTATCGAATAGTGAAAGGCCTGGATAGAGTGGATGTGGAGATAATGTTTCCACGAGTTTGAGAGTCTTCAGTACCTTTAGAAAAGAGATGAGGTGGAATTTCTTTAGTCAGAGGGTGGTGAATCTGTGGAATTCTTTGCAAAGAAGGTTGTGGAGGCCAAGTCAATGGATATTTTTAAGGCAGAGATAGATAGATTCTAGATTAGAATGGGTGTTAGAGGTTCTGGGGAGAAGGCAGGAGAATGGGGTTAGGAGGGAGAGATAGATCAGCCATGATTGAATGGTGGAGTAGAATTGATGGATGAATGGCCTAATTCTACTCCTATTCCTTATAACCTTATGATCAAAGAAAGTGAGTGCCTGGAACGTGCTGCCAGGGTTGGTGGTCGAGGTAGACACAATAGTGGCATTTAGGAGAGGTTTGGATCGGCATATGGCTATGCAAGATATGGAATGATGTGGATTATACGCAGGTACGGTATGCAAGGTGGCGCAACAGTAGAATTGCTGGCTTACAGCGCCACAGACCCGGGTTCATTCCTGACTACGTGTGCTGTCTGTACGGAGACTGTACATCCTCCCCGTGACCATCGATCCTGACCATGGGCCCTCCGGTTTCCTCCCACATTCCAAAGACGTACAGGTTTGAGGATTAATGGGCCTCCGTAAAGATTGTAAATTGTCCCCGTGTGTTGGATAGTACCAGGATCACTGGTCAATGCGGACTCGGTGGGCTGAAGGGCCTGTTTCCGCACTGCACCTCTAAACTAAACTAAATTAACCAATCGAAGATAATTTAGCGGCACCGGGTGGTGTGTCAGGCACTATACATAACCTTCAGCTCTTGGTGGGGGTCACGTGTCCCTGTGACGAGAGGTAGGGGTCACGGTGTGGGCACGGGTGCCCCTGGGGAGTATTTAAAGTGTTAATCGTGTGTGCATGGGGTTGATGAGTGAGGAGAATTAGCGTGACACTTAGCCTAGCAATAAAGAACAGCATGTTTGGACAAACATCGTGTCTGCCTCGGTCTTTAACGGACAACTCTGCGTTCGCTACATTTGGTGACCCCGACACAAAAAGCTGGAGTAACTCAGCGGGACAGGCAGCATCCCTGGAGAAAAGGAATGGGTGACGTCTCGGGTCGAGACCTTTCCAAAACATCACCCATTCTTTCACGCCAGAGATGCTGCCTAGCCCGTTGAGTTATTCCAGCTTTTTGTGTCTATCTTCGGTTTAAACCAGCATCTGCAGTTCCTTACTAAACTAAGCAATAGAGTCTGATCAAGGGTCTCAACCCAAAACATCATCTATTCCTTTTTGCCAGAGATGCTGTCTGACATGCTGAGTTACTCCACCATTTCGTGTCTAAACTAAACTAATGGTAGGTAAGAGATTGCCTTGGTGTCATGTCCAGCAGGGCCATTACGGGCCAAAGGGCCTGTTCTTGTGCTATACTGTTCTATGTTCTATGTTCTAATGTTCAATGTTCTATGTTCTATGTTGCCTGAACTTTTAACACACAACATGGTTGCCCTGGTTGTGGCATCATCAGGCATTTCTTCAATACTTTTGACAGGGTGGGAAACTACTCATATGGCTTCCAACATATAACAATGTGGTCAGGGAAACACAAACGAAAAAAATCTGGCAGCCCGTAAAGTTAATATCGGAGAAGAATGTACAATGGCTTACAAAACAGCCAATGAAGCAATGAAACATTAAGGGCCTGCCCCACTTGGTGATTTTTTTCAGCGATGTATCCTAAGATGACTCGGGGTCATCGAAAGATTTTGAACATTTGCGACACTTGAGGAAACACTGCGCACAATACATCATCACGCCACGTCACGTCGCATCACGCTGCATCACTTTTTCGATGACGTGATATGTCAGTCAATGATGCCGGCAGTCGCCGAAAGAAATCGGCAAGTGGGACAGGCCCTTTAGATCGAACGTTGCAAGATCTTAGATACAATAATAAATTAATTGGAAGTATTACTTTAGTGCTAGCTGGAGATTTTCAGCAGAAACAGCCAGTACTTCTATTAGGTACCAAAGCATGTGAATTGAAAGTCAGGATTAAAGCCTTGTATATTTGGGAAAATGTTCAACGATTACACTTGAAAGACAACATGTGAGAACATTTGACAGGCCATCCATCTACGAGAGAGTTTGTTACATATTTATTCCCATTTGGCAATGTGGACATTAAACACAAAGACTCAACTGGAAAGATTTCAATGAAAAGTTTGAAACTGAATTTTTAAATTACTTTATGATCCGTTGCAAGCTGTTTTCCCAAATCTTACTCAACACCCTTTGAATTACCAATGGTTGCGTAAAATAATAACTTTGGCACAAAAAATGACGCGGCACAGGCCATGAATAATGACATTCTTCAAATCTTCTTGGACAACCTGTATGCACAATATAATTCCATTGATAGTGTGGCTGGCATTGAAGAGGCCTACATTCAACATAACTGCAGATTCTGGTTTAAACCAAAGATATACACAAAATGCTGGAGTAACTCAGTGGGACAAGCAGCATCTCTGGACAGAAGGAATAGGTGACGTTTCGGTTCGAGACCCTTCCTGTGACTGAGAGTCAGGGGAGAGGGAGCCGGGAGATATAAAAAAGGTGCAAATAAATGAAAGATGCAAAAAAGACAGGATCAAAGCCAGGATCAATGATCAAGGAATGGCGGAGCACACAATGGTCTATTGTAGGCTGTGGGGAATGTGATAACAAGTAATATAAACTGTGAAACACATCAGGAAGACTGGGAAACTGGTACGACGACTAGAGTGGGGGAGGAGCAGAGAGAGAGGGGATGCAAAGGTTACTTGAAGTCGGACAAATCAATATTCATACCGCTGGGTTGTAAGCTGCCCAAGCAAAATATGAGGTTTAAATCGTCTTCCCGTTCCCACACTGACCTTTCTGTTCTGGGCCTCCTCCATTGTAAGAGTGAGGCCAAACATAAAATTGGAGGAACAGCACCTCATATTTTGCTGGGCAGCATAAAACCCAGCGGTTCTCTGACTTTTCTCGCACATCTGCGAGAACAATGGGGGACCTGGAAGGGGGCCACTGAGATAGAAGAGGGGACCTGTGGGGGGTTGAGGAAAGGGGGAGCAGTCAGGGGGGATGTCGAAAATGAAGGGGGGACCCAGTGTGGGGGGGGGGGGGGGTGGGACTGTCTGCTGCCACGTGCAGCGGCAGGCAGATGACAGGACTGTTCGGTGAACGATCGGTAACTTTGTCACCGGCAGAAAAACGTGACGACTTTTTTTTTCCAACCAAAAATAGATTTATTCAAGTATTTACAATGCTATTACAATGCCAAATTATTTAAAGCAAAACCCACCACTACAATACAAATAAAACACATTTTCCTTATCAGCTATTTCCCTATCCTTATTAATAATTGTTTAGGGAATTTTGGTTTTACATATGGTGGTGGTGTGTTTTGTTTTTAATTATTTGGTATTGTAAATAATACCGTAAATACTTGAATTAATCTATTTTTTTTTTTTTTTTAAACGCCACCTTTCTGGCACCGACAAAGTTACAAAGGTTGGACTCTAGTGTACCTCCTCGATGAGGTCTGCTGTATGGTTTTACCAGGTTGCGTGCAGAACACAGTATCCCAGGTACATGTGACAATACAGTATCATTGAATCATTGAATAAATCCAATAGAGTACAATCCTCTCCACCTATTTAGTTTAGTTTAGTTTAGAGATACAGCGCGGAAACAGGCCCTTCGGCCCAATGGGTCCATGCCAACCAGCGATCCCTGCTCATTAACACTATCCTACATACACTAGGAACAATTCTTTTTACACTTATCCCAAGCCAATTAACCTACAGATCTGTATGTCTTTGGAATGTGGGAGGAAACCGAAGATCTCTGAGAAAACCCACGCAGGTCACGGGGAGCACGTACAAACTCTGTACAGACAGCACCCAGGTCGGGATCGAACCCGTGTCTCCGGCGCTGCAATCGCTGTAAGGCAGCAACTCTACCGCTGCGTCACCGTGTCGCCCATTTACCTGATCTTCCTCTCAACACAGCAACACTGTGAGCAGTGATGAACACCCGGGCAGTGAAGCCGACAGCATAATGCCGTTGCATAATTGCTGGCTTGTGGAACTTAGGTACAATAGGCTTCGCAGTACAGTGTAAGTACAGCTTGTGAATGATTGTTTGTCAAATTACTGCATGCTGATGGTTGATATCCCTCCGTTAACAAGGGCATTACGCTGTTTATTTCACGAAGTAATGATGATATCAGAATTTGAACTCATACAAATGTCAAATCAACCTTTTTTTTTCTCCATTAAATTTTCCAAGACCATTTTTACACTTTTTTGTTTCATGGGTTGAAACAACGGAATTATGCTATTGGGACCAAGACAAATTTGGATTTGGGACCAAGCACCACTGGTGACATATTTAGAAGTAGAAATAGAGGTTGCCACAATTTTAAGTGGAATTACTTCAAATTTACAATGCTGGTGAAAAGCAGACATTGAAAATCTGAAAAAAAAAAATAGCATGTTATAAGGAATAAGAGTAGAAATAGGCAATTTGTCCAATCAAGTTTACTCCACAATTCAACCATAGCTGGTCTATCTCTCCCTCCTAATCCCATTCTACTACCTTCTCCCCATAACCTCTGACACCTGTATTAATCAAGAATCTATCTATCTCTGCCTTAAGAAATATCCACTGACTTGCACAGAATTCCACCCCCTGACTAAATAAATTTCTCGTCATCTCCTTCCCAAATGAATGTCCTTTAAATCTGAGGCTATGACCTCTAGTCCTAGACTCTCCCACTAGTGGAAACATCCTCTCCACATCCACTCTATGTGCATGAGTTGTCCACTGATTCAAGTAATATCTATCGGGACGGAAATTGGGCAGTAGTTGGTCATGTGTCCTCTAGAGTCTCCTTCATATTCAACATGCAGGATTGGTTTAATACATACTGTAGAAACATAGAAACATAGAAAATACGTGCAGGAGTAGGCCATTTGGCCCTTCAAGCCAGCACCGCCATGCAATATGATCATGGCTAATCATCCAAAATCAGTACCCCGTTCCTGCCATCTCCCCATATCCCTTGATTCCGTTAGCCCAAAGAGTTATATTTAACTCTCTCTAGAAAACATACAGTGAATTGGCCTCCACTGCTTTCTGTGGCAGAGAATTCCACAGATTCACAACTCTCTGGGTGAAAATGTTTTTCCTCATCTCAGTCCTAAATAGCCTACCCCTTATTCTTGAACTGAGACCCCTGGTTCTGGACTCCCCCAACATCAGGAACATTTTTTTTCTGCATCTAGCCTTTCAAATCCCTTAAGAATTTTATATGTTTTTCTAATATCCCTTCTCATCTTTCTAAATTCCAGTGAATACAAGATAAAAGAAACAAGATACCTATAATCTATTAGCCAAATATGTAAGAACATACAAGGAATTTGATTAGTCATACAGTCATACCAAAGAAGCAGCAAGACACACAACTACACAAAAATCAACATAAACATCCACCACAGCACTCTGTGATGGAAGGCAATAACGTATTATATTCTTCCCTCCTTTTCTCCCGCAGTCGGAGTCGTTGAACCATCCGCAGTCAGGGCGATCGAACCTCCCACAGCAGGCGATCGAAACTCCCGCGATCGGGGCGATCCCCAGCAAAGGGACCGCCAGCTCCACAATGTTAGACTGCAGTGCGGACAGAGATACGATACGGAAAAAGTCGCATCTCCGTTGAGGAAAGAGATTTGAAAAAGTTTCCCCACCCCCCCACATAACACAAAACTAAAGATACACTAAAACATACATTTAACAACAAACTAAAAACAACAAAAGAAGAAAAGGAAGAGACAGACTGTTAGCAAGTCTGCCATCGTGTGATGCCACCCCATGATGGTCAGTCGATCCATTCTTTCATCATATGTCAGTCTCGCCATACCGGGAATTAACCTGGTGAACCTACGCTGCACTTCCTCAATAGCAAGAATGTCCCTCCTCAAATTTGGAGACCAAGACTGCACACAATACTCTAGGTGTGGTCTCACCTGGGCCCTGTTCAATTGCAGTTGGACCTCCTTGCTCCTGTACTCAAATCCTCTTGCTATGAAGGCCAACATGCCATTTGCTGTCTTCACTGCCTGCTGTACCAACATTCTTACAAGGCCACCCAGGTCTCGTTGCACCTCCCATTTATCTACATTATACTGCATCTGCCATCCATCTGCCCACTCACCAAACCTATCCAAGTCACCCTGCAGCCTCATAGCATCCTCCTCCCAGCTCACACTGCCACCCAGCTTAGTGCCACCTGAAAACTTAGCGACATTATCTTTAATTCCTTCTCCTAAATGGTTAATATATATTGTAAATAATTGGGGTTCGCACCAAGCCTTGAGGCACCACACTAGTCATCCACACCAGCCTCAGCTCCCCCTAAATACTAAATACCCGTTTGTCTGGAATATGCTTCCACAGCTCTCTCCAGGAGAAAATCCCAAGGATTTGCAGCCTTCTGAAATTCCTCTTCATCTCCAGATTAAGTATGTGATCCCTTCTGCAGAAATGATGATTCCTATTTTTGGAATGCCCCATTAGAGATAATGTCCTCTTCAAATTGTTTCAGAATACATTATGTTTCAATAAAAGCATCTGTCGTTCTTCTAAACTTCAGGGAATGTAGGTGCAAACAGCCCAAACTTTCCTGTTTAAACATTTCCTACATCCCAGGAATTTTCCTTTCGGAATTACTGGCCCTGTCTGCCAGTTCCCATTTGTGTTTGATGTTTGCGGAAACATAGGCTGTCTATATAACACCAATCCACGATGCCCCTCCATTTAAAAAGCATTCTGCTTGGTTTGGGAATAGCTTCATCCAAGACTGCGAGAGATTGCTAAGGGGCAGTGGTAGAGTTGCTGCCTTACAGCGCTTAGAGCACCAGAGACCCAGGTTCGATCCCGACTACTGGTGATATCTGTAAGCAGTTTGTACGTTCTCCTCGTGGGTTTTCTCAGAGATCTTCGATTTCCTCCCACACTCCAAAGATGTACAGGTTTGTGGGTTAATTGGCTTGGTATAAATGTAAAAATTGTCTCGAGTGTGTGTAGGATAGTGTTAATGTGCGGGGATCACTGGTTGGTGCAAACTCGGCGGGCCGAAGGGCCTGTTTGCACGCTGTATCTCTGAACTAAACTAAACTAAAGTTGTGATTGTAGCTCAGTCCATCGTACAGACCGGCTTCCTCTTCATAAACTCCAGCAACTTCACACTGCCTTGGGGAAAGTAGCCAAAATAGTCAAGGACCAGTTATTCCTTTTCAACTCTCTCGCATTGGGAGGGCAGAAGATATAAAAGCCTGAGAGCACGTGCCACCAGTTTCAGGAACAACTTCTTCCTCTCTGTTATCAGACTACTGAACAATCGTCCCATAGACTAGTCCGTAATCCCAATCTTCCAACCTATCTCACTGTGGACGTTGGACTCAACTGTGATGGTATAACGCTGTAACACGACATTCTGTTCTCTAGTATTTTTCTCTATGCACCATATATTTAGTTTAAGGTAGACACAAAATGCTGGAGTAACTCAACGGGACAGGCAGCACCTCTGGAGAGAAGGAATGGGTGACGTTTCAGGTCGAGACCCTTCTTCAGACTTCAGTTGTTTAGTTTAGTTTAGTTTAGAGATACAGCACGGTTAAAAGGCCCTTTGGCCCACCGAGTCCGCACTGACCAGCAATCCCCGCACATTAACGCTACCCTACACTACCCCAGGGGTAATTTACATTGATACCAAGCCAATTAACCTACAAACCTGTACGTCTTTGGAGTGTGGGAGGAAACCGAAGATCTTGGAGAAAACCCACACAGGTCACGGGGAGGACGTGCAAACTCCGCAGAGACAGCACCCGTAGTTGGGATCGAACCCGGGTCTCTGGCGCTGTAAGCGCTGTAAAGCAGCAACTCTACCGCTGCGCCACCGTGCTGCCCCAACTTGTGTAGGGCTTGATTGGTCTTATGTGTAGTGTCATTTGATTGGATTTGATATCACACAAACAAAAGATTTCCACTCTATGCTGGGACATGTCAATAATAAAACAATACCAATATCATTTGCCAAGTCTTTTGCCACTCACTTATCCTAATTGCACCCTTTTACTAAATCTTTGCTTTCTCTCATAATTTTCTTTATCATAACTTGCTATTTCAACTGAACACACATGGTCAATTCATCTAAGCCATTAATATAGATCTGTGTGAAGAAACTTCACCTCAGTTCTTTAGCAGATTTGATTATCTTAAAGCCATTGCCTCTGGCTTTGAATTCCTTTGGTAACAGAAGTATTTTCTTCACACCCACCCAAGAAGAATCCTTCACAATTTAAAGGACTTTTCTGTACTTATCTGAAAGAGGATAATATTCTCCACAGAGCGAGTGCAGCCAAGATTCATCAGGCTGTGTTTGCGTATCAAGTGAGATTCCAGTTGGCTAAGTCCCTATACTCTGGAGTTTAGAAATGAAAGGCTGACTGAAATGTTCAAAACCTGGCAACATGGACAGGTGCAAGAATGTTTCTCATGACCCCAGCGAGTAGAACAAATAATCGCAGATTGAAATAAGACACAAGCCATGTGGAACTGAAGTTACTCCAGCGTTTTGTGTCTTTCAGTGTAAACCATCATCTGCAGTTCCTTCCTACACATCGAACTGAAACAAGAAGAGCTGCTTTCCATTAGGATGCTGGAGAATCTGTGGAATTCCCTACCTTAGTTTAGAGATACAGCGTGGAAACAGGCCCTTCGGCCCACCGAGTTCACACAGACCACCGATCCTCGCACATTAACACTACCCTAAACAAAGTAGAGACAATTTTACATTTTCACCAAGCCAATCAGCCTACAAACCCGTACATCTTTGGAGTGTGGGAAGAAATGGAAGATCTCGAAGAAAACCCACGCAGGTCATGGGGAGAATGTACAAACTACATACAGACAAGCATCCGTAGTCAGGATTGCACCCGGGTCTCAGGCGCTGTAAGGCAGTAGCTCTACCACTATGCCACAGTGCCGACCTGACATCAGACCCCTTACAGTAGCAAGTTTTCTCAGCCATTTCCGTCGCCTTGGAGTCAACTAAATTATTTGAAGACTGAGGAGTTGTGAATGCAATTGAATTAGACAATAGACAATAGACTATAGGTGCAAGAGTAGGCCATTTGGTCCTTCGAGCCAGCACCGCCATTCAATGTGATCATGGCTGATCATCCCCAATCAGTACCCCGTTCTTGCCTTCTCCCCATATCCCCTGACTCCGCTATCTTTAAGAGCCCTATCTAGCTCTCTCTTGAAAGCATCCAGAGAACCCGCCTCCACCGCCCTCTGAGGCCGAGAATTCCACAGACTCGCCGCTCTCTGTGAGAAATAGTGTTTCCAGATCTCCGTTCTAAATGGCTAACCGCTTATTCTTAAACTGTGGCCCCTGGTTCTGGAGGAGCTTGGGGTATTGTGGAATTGTGGTAACTTGCGGAGCAGACGGATCAAAATGCTACAGACTTGTCTTTAGTTTTGTCTGGTGACATCCATCATTGCTAATGGTGGAGAAATTCTCAGAGAATATTCCTCTCATTAATTTATTTCAATTTTTACCACTATTCATGTCTGGATTTGGCTGGTCCTTGATCTGATCCATATGTTGTAGGATGTCATAGCTCTGCCTAGCGCATACGGTCACAGCTGAGAATGAAATGTTACTTTGTCACTTTTCTCCTATTTAGTTTTAGTATTCCTCGCATGCCCTTCTACAAAGGACATCTATCATGAGCCTTGTGGTTGACTTCATGGTAACTGAGAGGGTGGGGAGTTTGCTGTGTCATTTGGATACAAATTGTGGTGATTCTTCATTCCTGAATCTATCATTTAGCACGATGAAAGTGCTACATTGCTTCGTGGAAGATGTTCTCAATGTTAAGATAGGTCTTCATTTAGGACAAATCCTCACTAGGGCAGACCTGTACAATTGCAGAAGGACCTCTTTGCTCCTATACTCAACTTCTCCTTTTTATAAAGTCCAACATGCCATTCGCTTTCTTCACTGCCTGCTGTACCTGCATGCTTACTTTCATAGATTGATGAACAAGGACCCCCAGATCCCATTGTACTTCCCCTTTTCCCAACTTGACGCCATTTAGATAGT
The DNA here is from genome assembly GCA_035221665.1 of Okamejei kenojei. NCBI lineage: Eukaryota > Metazoa > Chordata > Chondrichthyes > Rajiformes > Rajidae > Okamejei > Okamejei kenojei. The sequence goes on along the minus strand of CM069132.1, from coordinate 13,482,905 downwards.
AATCTGCCTTCCTGTTTTTATCAGTGGCAAACATGATGTCAAGACATGATGTCTGAAGAAGGGTTTCGGCCCTAAACATTGCCTATCTCCTTCGCTCCATAGCGGCCCCTCCATAATGCGACCAATTTGTATCTGCCTGCACATAATCCGTACCCACCATTATAATACCCGTGCCCTGCATTATATTATGCCTATCTAAAAGTCTCTTAAATGCCACTTTTGTATCTGCCTCAACCACCACCCAGCATGGTGGCATGGTGGCACAGCGGTTGAGTTGCTGCCTTACAGGAACCCGGGTTCGATCCCGACTTTGGTTGCTTATCTGTACAGAGTTTGTACGTTCTACCCATGACCTGCATGGGTTTTTGCCATGATCTTTGGTTTCCACACACAGTCCAAAGACGTACAAGTTTGTAGGTTAATTGGCTTAGTATGAAAATATAAAATGTAAATGTTGTCCCCAGTGTGCGAGTGGGGTGGTGTTAATGTACGAGACGGTGCGGACTCGGTGGGCTGAAGGGCCTGTTTCCGCCCTTCTAAACCACCCCATAAGGCGTGTTCCAGGCACTCACCAACCTTTGTGTAAAAGAACTTGCCCTGACGTCTCCCTTAAACTTCACCCCAACTGCCCAACATGCGCCTGAAGTCCCGCAAAACATTTTGGTCTTCCGTTAAATCCCTGGAGGATTTTGACTCCAAGACTGAGTGGCGCAGAGCCTGGAAAGATGCCGACACCAATGACGGAGAGATCATCACAGACCCCTCAGTGAAACCATTGGGTTTTGACCTCCATCGCAAGCAATGGCTAACCCTGAACAGAATCCGCACCCTCCATGCAAGAACAGCCCATCACCTGCATAAGTGGGGGATGACAGACAGCCCTGCTTGCGACAGCGGACATCCAGACCAGACCCATCCCACACATCATGAATGACTGCCCACTGAGGCTTTCCCTGGTGTCATCAAAACCATCCACCCGTAACTGATGCTGTCCTGGCCTGGATGTCTACCCTTGATCTACAACTTCAGGCTGTGCACGCCATACGCAAGAAGAAGACATCACCCCTCTCATCTAAAATCTATGTCCTCTAGGATTCGATTTTTCCATCCTGGGAAAATGTTCTGACTGCAAGGAAAGGTTCTGACTGTTAAGTCCATGGACCAGTTGTGGTGTCACTGAGCGACTTGGTGACGAGCATTAGAATCTCCCAACTAGAGCTCAATCTGCCCTTGTTATCCTTCCGAGTCAGATGCAAAGACAACCAAGACAACCCATGGTGGCACGGTGGCGCAGCGGTAGAGTCGCTGCCTTACAGCGCTTGCAGCGCCAGAGACCCGGGTTCGATCCCGACTATGGGTGCTTGTCTGTACGGAGTTTGTATGTTCTCCCCGTGACTATATTCTCCGAGATCTTCGATTTCCTCCCACATTCCAAAGATGTACAGGTTTGTCAGTTCATTGGCTTGGTGTATGTGTAAGTTATCCCTAGTGTGTGTTCGTGTGCGGGGATCGTTGGTCGGTGCGGGCTCGATGGGCCAAAGGGCCTGTTACCGCACAGTATCTCTAAACTAAAATAAACTAAACATTTCCTTCTGAATCTGCACCCCAGCACTTCCACTTAGTGTGTCTGCCATGCTGGAGAACTTGAGATATCCAGTGAGGGAGATGGCAGGGTGTACGATGCTGACTTAAAAGGCATGACGTTGTCAGGTGAGAACAGTCTGTGGCTCAACCCTTATAAGTGCAGCACATCCCCAGATGTTCAGAGCAAAACTTCAGAAGCCAGGTGGCAAAGCCTGCCTGCGGTCAATGGAGTCTCAGTGGTTGTGGAGCCTCAGTGGTGGAGGAGTCTCTGTGGCAGTGGAGCCTCGATGGCGGTGGAGCCTCGTCCATGGTGGAGCCTCGGTGGTGGTGAGGCCTCAGCGGCGACAGTGGAGCATGGAAGGTCGACCCACAATCGGCGGTCAATGAGAGCGCGGGGGAAACACCATGAGAGGGGGGCATGTGGTGTTGGGGGAGAAACAATGGAGGACCCAGCGTGGGGGGACTGCCAGGAGGGAGGGTGAGGAGGAAGAGGCAGCCAGCATCATCAGAGAACTGGTGGGGATACTGTATAACTTTGTCATCGCCCTTTACGTGGCATCTATTTACATACCTTGGGTATGTCACTGTGCCTTGTCACATGTGACAATAAAGTATTCCATTCCATTATATTTGAAAATTTTATTCTAATCTCAAGAAAATGGGTGCTTCTGATCCTGGTTGGTTATGGAATGCAGGAGCACATTGCCTCAACAGTAATATGATTCCTGCATAACCTCAAGGTCGGCTGGGGGAGGTGGCCCCGGGGCACAAAGGTGGACGGGTGAGGAGAGGGATGTTGGCTTTCTGGATGTGAAGGAAGGAACTGCAGATGCTGGTTTCCACCGAAGATTGACACTAACTCAGTGGGACAGGCAGCATCTCTGAGGAGAAAGAATGGGTGACGTTTTGGGTCACACTTGGTTTCCTGGATCGGGCTCCGCTCCATAATAACTACAGCGCAGACCAGGCTGGACTTTGGAATGGCACCAAAACCAGGCTCCTCTTGCATGCGTTCTCATTGGATTATTTCTGTATGTTTTGCTCATCAGGAATTGTGCTTAGATATGGTGATACTTTACTAACTGAATGCAAAAAAAAAAGAACTTCACTGTGTGTTTTGACAAGCAACATTGACCATTTACAATATGCCACACATAATATTGTTTTCAATCAAATTGCTCTTCAATTTTTTATTTTACTTCAGAGTCACGTGAGTGATTCCGTGAAGAAGACCCGCCAGGCCACATGCGCACCAGTACGTCAGCCGCACTGACGCACGGAGGCTGCGAGGAACGGAGCTCCTCCAGCGGTAAGTATGCAGACTCCAGGTAAGTTAACAATTGTTCACTGGAGTTCGAATCCGTGCTGGCCGGTACGCTATACCGAGTGCTGGCATGGAAAAAACAGGGAAGGGAAACCAGCCACGGCAGTTCAGGCTTGGATGCACTGCCTCATACCCCTGTTCAGTCACTAGCTACAGAGTTAGCGACTGCAGACTTAGTGCTACACAGCACAGAGCCGTCGCCATTAGGGCGCAAGGCAATTGATAAGTCTGCTAGGCCCAAAGAGTCTGGGGATGATTCCTCACCGGGGCTGGATATCGTGTGTACACGCCTATCCCAAGTGGAAGAGCTGTTGCATACAGACCTCCAAAGAACTTCACTCCAAGTGAAGGAGTGTCAGCACTCAGAGAAAGAAGCGCCAGCAGCAACAATGATTTTGAAGGGAGTGCGATGGGTCAGATCAGTCCTGAGCCCGAATCTGATGGGGAAGTTCAGCCAGGAGAAACAGAGTTACCAGATGTTCCACAACTGGCATTTCCATTTGCTGCCGCTAGGTGAAGAGCTAGCTACCACAATAAATTACATGGTTTCTCATCAGGTCCAGGAGCTTACTATGGATGAGACAGCCAAAAAACATGAGCCTCCAAGCAACTGTGAGTTGTTAAGAAGTTCCAACTGTGAATCAAGTTTTATGGGGTCAAATGGGACCCGGCATGCAAAGCCAAGAGATTAAAATGCAGAGAATTTTAAAGTTATTGGCTGCTGGTATTACAGCATTTGCAAGAACAATGGATGGTGGTTTTGTGACCAGAATACACCCATTATGAGATCAATTTTCTCAGGAAATGGGCTATAAGACCCACCATTAATCCCAGATATGCTGCGCTTTGCAAGCCAGCAAATATCCAACCACCTGATCTGCTGTTTGGCGCAGATCTTACCAAACAGGTCAAAGAAATAAATGAAGACGCAAAAACAATGAGCCTGATGAGACCAATGATGCCCGGCAGACAGCTGAAGAGAAAGTATCCCTACAGAACCACCTCAGCATCCGGGGCTACTCCAGGGACAAATCGGTCCTCAGCACAGGGACGTGGATGGTATCCCTCGGCTGGTGCACGAGCAACCATGGGGGCCCCTGCCACAGGCTGGAGTCAGCAGGGTGCACCAGTTACCAGAGAGGTAAGTGGACCTGGTTCTCATAAAAACATATTAAATATAACACAAGAAAAAAATTGGTGGGAGATTACGGCTTTTTTATTACAAATGGAAGCAGCTTACTACAGATCTATTTATCAGGAGTGTAATTCAAGGGTTTCGGATTGAATTTATTTCAAATCGTGTTTTACCTCTCCAACATGTTTCTAGCAGAACACTTTATTTTTCACAAACAGAGGTAATGGAGGTTCAAGCTGAACAAACAGAGGTAATGGAGGTTCAAGCTGAACTCACAATATGATGTAACAAAGGTGTAATTGAAAAGACGGTTCATCAAGTCCATCAATTTGTGTCAAATGTATTTTCCCCGTCCCAAAAAGGACGGAGGATGTAGAATCATTTTGGATCAGACAAAAGGGCCATGTAATTATGGCCTATCTGGATGATATTTTAATAATTGGGCAAACAAAAGTATTTGCTGAAACATCAGTGGCAATTGTCAAATCCACACTTGAAAAACTGGGGTTTGTCATTCATTTGGGAAAATCTAAATTGACGCAAATTACCACAATTGATTATTTGGGGTTCTCAATTGACTCAATGAAAATGATAATTACTTTGCCCAGGGAGAAAAGTACAGAACTAATTGAGGATTGTGTAAAGCTTTTAAACAAGCATCAACCTTCAATTAGACAAGTGGCAAGGCTGCTTGGGAAAATGGTAGCAGCCTTTCCAGCAGTCCAATTTGGGCCTTTGCATTATCAGCAATTACAAAGAGCAAAGGAACAGGCACTCAAGGTACAATTGGGGCATTATGATACGCCCATGCAATTAACAGCAGAAGCAATTACTGATATTTTATGGTGGATCCAACATGTCTCCAGTAGTTTTAGCCCAGTAGTGCTGGAACAACCTTCCATGGTCTTACAGACTGATGTCAGTGCACTTGGGTGGGGTGCCACAGACACGATTTCAAGTTGTGGAGGAAGATGGAGTATGGAAGAAGCGTTGCTTCTGCAGACATGGGGAATTAACCATTTAGAGCTTTTAGGAGCATTTTATGGGCTCAAAGCTTATTGTTCTAACAAGAGTAGTCTGCATGTTCAGCTCCAAATTGATAACACCACGGCAGTGGCATATGCAATCACATGGGTGGTATCAAGTCAGTATCTTGTGACAGACTGGTAAACCAAATCTGGATCTGGTGTATTGATAAACACATTTGGCTCTCAGCTATTTATCTGCCAGGAAATAAATAATACAGTGGCAGACACCGGGTCATGGAAGTTCCATGACAACATAGAGTGGATGTTGAATCAGGATGTGTTCAAAGACATCATTGCCAAATATGGAACACCAGATGTCGACTTGTTTGCATCCAGGCTAAACCACCAACTTTCCAAATATATGTCATGGGAAGCAGATCCTGGGGCAGTAAAGATTGACGCTTTCTTGCTGCATTGGGGTGGTATGTATATATATGCATTTTCACCGTTCTGTCTCATAAATCGATGTCTGCTTAAAATCAAGCAGGACAATGCTTCAGGGGTACTGGTAATACCCGACTGGCCTACCCAGCCATGGTACCCTTTGATTCTACAGCTGATGACACAACCTCTGATGGATGTTCCTAAACAAAGGGATTTATTGGTGCATCCGGTAACTGGCGAATGCCATCCGTTGTATGACCGTATTGATTTGTTAATTTGCAGATTCTAAGAAGGCCATATCTGGGGCATGGATTGCCGGGTCGAACTGTGGACATGCTTATTGCATCTTGGAGATCGATACTTCAAAAGCAGTATTTTTGTTATGTAAAGAAATGGGAAGTTTACTGTGTACAAAATGATATTGATTATTGTACAGCACGTATTTCACATGTTCTGGAGTTTCTGTCAACCCTCTACAATGATGAAGGACTAAGTTATAGTGCAATCAATACAGCAAGAAGTGCTTTGTCATCATATTTAGTGATGAAGTCAGACAAACATTTAAGTGGATCTCACCCTCTTGTTGTTCGATTTATGAAGGGCATTTTTAATTCCAGACCTCCCAAACCTATATATATATGGCTATTTGGGATGTGAGTATGGTCCTTAGAAAACTACGTGAGTGGTTTCCTATTTCATCTTTGTCTTTGACCAAAATCACCATGAAGGTGGCCATGCTTATGGTGTTGGTTTCAGCACAAAGGGTACAGACGTTACAAAAATTACAGTTAGATAGAATGGAAACTGCTGCAGACAATGTTACGTTTTACATTTATGTCCTTCTCAAACAAAGCAGGCCAGGTGTCACAGGGTTTAAAATAGTATTTTCAGCATATCCTACGGATCCATCCTTATGCATAAAAACACATTTGATGCAATACATTGCAGCTACACAGAGCTTACGTAACATGGAGACAGGATTGTTTATTAGTTATAAATAAACACATAAAAGGGTGTCATTTAACACTATTTCGAGATGGCTGATACAAGTTTTGATTGATGCAGGTATTAACACAGATGTGTTTACATCTCATTCCACTAGGGCAGCAGCTACATCGGCGGCCAAAGCGAAGGACGGCCCGTTGACCATATTATGGTGGCTGCCGGATGGGCAAATGAGCTGATGTTTCAGAATTTTTATCATCGGCCGATTGTCGATCCAGAGCTGTTTGCCAATGCCATTTTAAGTTCTGTTTAAGTGCCCTGGGATTAAGGGGTATTGTCATTTGTTTATATTGTTAAATAAACCCTATTACTACATTGAATGCAATGTTACTACTAATGCATTTTTTCTCATTCGAGTCAATCAATGCAGTGGGATGCCGAGTTTGTAATCTGCGGCATGAAATCACAAAACTTTGAACTCTTCACGGAATCACTCACGTGATTCCGAAGTAAAATAGTAAGATTAAACGAGAACTTACCAATTCGAAGTTTGATCTTGATTTTATGAGGAGTTACTTTGGTGATTAAGTGCCCGCCACGCCCAACCCTCTCTCATAAAGGATTATATGGTTGTTCTCGAATCACTCATCTTACTATGTCACGTTGTTATTTGTGATTTCATACCGCTGCTTTGAAGATTGGTGCGCATGCGGCCTGGCGGGTCTTCTTCACGTAATCACCAACGTAACTCCTCATAAAATCAAGATCAAACTTCAAACTGGTAAGTTCTCGTTTAATCTGACTAAGTTGTGTGGCAGGCAATGTTCAGCCAGAGGATGTGCAGGAAGGAACTGCAGATGCTGGTTCAAATCGATGATAGACACAAAAAGCTTGGGTAACTCAGCGGAACAGGCAGCAACTGTTCTGGAGAAAAGGAATAGGTGACGTTTTCGGGTCGAGACCCTCCTTCAGAGGAAGACCCCGCCTGAAGGAGGGTCTCGATCCAAAACATCACCTATTCCTTTTTCTCCAGAGATGCTGCCTGCCCCGCTGACCAGCTCTTTGTGTCGATATTAGGACGGAGGTTCCTTACTATAACAACAATACTTGAAGGGTATGTACAGGACAGGGAAGTGCGAAGGTCATAGTAGCCAACTTTGCCCTTGACAAGGAGATATTGAGTTCAGGGCAGAATATATATATGAAATTATCGGGTTGTTTCATATGTCCACTGAAACTAGTTGATCATCAAAACCAACCCGAGTCATCAGAGAGTGACAGATGTTGCAGCCAGATTGCTTTCATGCCCCGTCTCAAAGACTAGCTGGATACTATTCATCATCCTTGTTCATTTTCCCTTACTATTCGTTTATAAGGCTCTTGCAATTCAGGGAGAGATTAAGCTTTTCTTGAGAGAAAAAAATGAGCTCATGGTGCAATATGTCTTTCCAAGATTAACAATGATTGCATCCACATTTAAGAATGTGCAGAAGATGGGTACAAAATGCTGGAGTAACTCAATGGGTCAGGCAGCATCCCTGAGAAAAAGAATAGGTGACGTTTCGGGTCGGAGCCCCACTTCAGACAGTATCGGGTTCACCTATTCATTTTCTCCAGAGATGCTGTCTGACCCGCTGAGTTACTCCAGCTTTTTGTGTCTATCTTTGCTGTTCAGTTTAGTTTATTGTCACGTGTACGGAGGTAGAAGTAAAAAGCTTTTGTTGCATGCTAACCGGCCAGCTGAAAGACAATGCATGATTACTATGCATGTAGATAGGGTGGTAAAGAAAGCCTTTGGTGTGCTGGCCTTTATAAATCAGAGCATTGAATATAGGAGTAGGGAAGTAATGTTAAAATTGTACAAGGCATTGGTAAGACCAATTCTGGAGTATGGTGTACAATTTTGGTCGCCTAGTTATAGGAAGGATGTCAACGAAATAGAGAGAGTACAGAGGAGATTTACTAGAATGTTGCCAGGGTTCCAGCAACTATGTTACAGAGAAAGGTTGAACAAGTTAGGTATTTATTCTTTGGAGCGCAGAAGGTTAAGGGGGGACTTGATTGAGGTCTTTAAAATGATGAAAGGGATAGACAGAGTTGACGTGGATACGTTTTTTCCCATTGAGGGTAGGGAAGATTCAAACAAGAGGGCATGACATGAGAATTAAGGGACAGAGGTTTCGGGGTAACGTGAGGGGGAACTTCTTTACTCAGAGGGTGGTGGCTGTGTGGAATCAGCTTCCAGCAGAAGTGGTGGAGGCAGGATCGATTTTAACATTTAAGAGTAAAGTGGATAGGTATATGGACGTGAAGGGAATGGAGGGGTATGGTTGAGTGCGGGTAGATGGGACTAGGGGAAAACAAATGGTCGGCACGGACTGGAAGGGCTGAGAGGGCCTGTTTCCGTGCTGTAATTGTTATATGGTTATATGGTTATTACAGCCGTGCTGGTTTTAACCAGCATCTACACTTCCTCCCTGCACATTTGATGCTTGCTTTTGGTCCTTCCTTGTTGCCCAGGCATCATTACTTTCTGCTTTCAGTGCATAGGGAAGCTGCATCCTCCGTGGTTTGCCAATGCAAGTTTCGGTGGCCGCAACACACCTAAGGGGGAGAATAAAATGTGGATGCAACATTTTTGTGAATTTCCAGACCGCATGCATAACTCTTGTTGTATACAGGCTACATCTTAGTGCACGCTGGACAGAATTTCTACGCTTACAAAACATTTTTTTTCTCCTTTGCACTGTTGACAAGACTTGCTTGGCAGACAGTCAGCTGACAGCATACAGATCGCATCTCGAGCAATGCTTTTAATCATCGAGAGTCCAGACCACAAGCTCATGACCGGGGTCTTGTTAACACACTTGAATCTGATAAAGAGGCATGATTTACTCTGCCTCGGGATGTCCTGGTGCGATAAGAATCTGAAATTCAAAACAGATAGTTGAACTTTTTTTCTTGTTGTCCCACAAACCGCTCAAAATTCCTTTCCATCCAACACAGAGCACATAATTGGTTTACTCAAGCCAAAGAAACATGGGGTCAAATTTCAACGTGACATTAAATGGCGAAGAAACTGTTGTTGAAATTTGGATTCTTATCACACCAGAACATCAGAGTAAATCATGCCTCTTTATCAGATTCAAGTGCGTTAACAAAATGTAAGAAAAATGACTGATGAAGCAAAGGAATTTCACGAGGCACATTGAAGCAATTGTCACAATTGCTGTGTTTGGACTCGCGTCCAAAATGGCTTTGAAAGCATCCCGAAGAGATTGGGAGGAAAATGAGAAAACGATAAAATTGCAATGAATACACAAAGTACTTGTGCAGTAACACCAGGATCAGCGATCAACCCAGAAAACCAAAGTAGTACCTACACTGTGCAGGAGGCAACTGCAGATGCTGGTTTGCACCTAAGATAGACACAAAAAGCTGGAGTAACTCAGTGGGTCAGGGAGAAGGAATGGGTGACGTTTTGGGTTGTGACACTTCTTCAGTTGTCTGAAGATGTCAGCGGGGCTGGGACACTCCTGGTGAGTTGGGGGTCACCCGGTACGGAGGGGGGAGGGTCTGAAGGGAGGTGGGGGGGGGGGGGGATTCTCCCTGTCGGTTTGCTCCTCGGCCTGGCGAAGATGGCCATTCGCCTGTACAGGCTGCAGCAGCCGAGGGTTCTGCCCAGGTTGGCTGCCTGCCTGCCCCTCTCCCAGGCCTATGTCTGTGCCCATGTGTCCCTGCAGAGGGACCACACATGCGCTGTCCACGGGGACTCTGGCGGCCGTCCGTGAACACTGGTTGCCGCGGGGGATCGAGTGTGTTGTAGATAAAGTTGACAATATTTTAGCTGCCAATAGCAGTCTTAGAAACATAGAAAATAGGTGCAGGAGGAGGCCATTAGGCACTTTGAGCCTGCATCGCCATTCATGGTGATAATGGCTGATTGTGTTACTTGATTTTGTTACTACTCTGTATTTCTGTATAATTGAATAAAAGGATTTTGCATTAATAAAATAAAATATGAGCAGTGTGCGAGGACACTCCCGGTGAGCAGGCCCGACTTGCCAGCCGCGGTCAAATGACGGAGGAGGACTCGCCCCACAGGGCACCGCAGCCTCGGGGAAGCCGGCGCGGAGCGAGTGGTCGAAGCGAGGTGATCGAGTCAGAGTCTCTGCGGACGAGATCGGCTCGGAGCCTCGAAACGGAGTTGTGCTGAGGATAAGGCCTTGGGGCCGAGATGGGCCGAGGACAAGGTCGGGCCCAGGTGGGTGGGCCGCATCACCGAGACCAAAGGGGTCCCAGATGAGGGGGGGGGGGGCGCTGAGAACCATAGGAGACCCAGTGAGGGGAGAAGGGGGGGGGGGCGCTGAGAACAAAGGGGACCCAGTAGGGGTGGGGAAGCCAAGAACAAAGGGGGCCATGGAGAATCAAAGGGGACCCAGTGGGTCAGAGAAGGGGGGAGGGGGCGCTGAGAACAAAGAGGGACCCAGCCTGGGGGGCCGCTGAGATCCAAAGGGGACCCATGGGGGGGAACCAAGAATAAACGGGGCCCCCGGCGTGAGGGGGACACAGAAAATCAAAGGGGACCCAGTGGGGCAGTGGGCCGCTGAGAACAAAGCGGGTCTTGGCCTGTGATGCTGCCGAGAACAAAGGGAACTCAATGAGGGGGTAAGGACACCGAGAACACAGAGGGACCAGGCATGGGGTGGGCCACAGGGTACAAAGGGACACTTGGGGTGGGCGACAAAGAAGGGGTGAGCACTTTATGTAACCTTGTCGGCACTTTGTGGCAACTCTTTTGTGTGGTTTGTACGCAAAAACGAAGAATTTCACTGCACTTGGCTAGATACAAGCAACGATATAGTATCATTACAATCATCATCATCTTCGTCACCATCTATTATCAACTTTATATTAAATAGAATAAATGCATCTTCGCAGCTGAATTTAAGCCATAGATGATTTATGGTCTTACAAAGTCAAATTATGAGTGGGAAAAATTATTAGCGATTTGGTGGAGGAGATGATTTATTGCTCTGATCTGTTCTGGAAGTAGTATTATTTTCACCATCTCCAGAACTTGTATTTGATTGCGTCCTGGCAGTAAATCATACTCCATATGTGAATATTTATAAGAAATTTGTTATGGGGCATCACGCCCTGCAGTCACTTGGTCTGGATTCAAGAGAGCTTCATCTCTTTCACATTTACACTTGCTGCTCGTGTTTGAATATCTTTCTTTTCCACTGTGCAGCAGCTCCGTGTCCCTGCCGCAAGAATTCAAAGGCCCGTCTCTTGTCATCTCTGTGCTTTTCTCGGGAAGAAGGTACAGGAGCATGAAAACTATACCATCTAGGTTCAGGAACAGCTTCTTCCCAACAGCCATTTGGCTATTAAATACTACAACCTCCAAATAAGCTCTGAACTACTTATATACATATATAAACACTATTTCGAGAGGGCTAGAATACAAAACGGGGGTGTAATGCTGAGGCTCTATCAGATGCTGGTCAGACCGCTTATGGAGTATGGTGAGCAAGTTTGGGACCTGATATCTGAGGGAGGTTTGGCTGGTGCTGGAGAGGGTACAGAGGAGGTTTACAAGAATGATCCTAGGAATGAGTGGGTTAACACATGATGAGCGTTTGACAGCACTGGGCTGAGGTTGGTTAATCTGTGGATTTCATTGCCACAGAAGGGTGTGGAGGCCATCACTGGAGATTTTTAAGGCAGAGATGGATAGATTCTTAATTTGTATGGGTGCCTGGGATTATGGGGAGAAGGTACGAGAATGGGGTTATGAGGGAACAATAGATCGACCGTGATTGAATGACGGAATACAACCGATTGGCCGAATGACCTAATTCTGCTCCTATCACTTATAAATGTATCAACTTATAAAGCACCCATTTGCATTAATCCTATTCTAATCAAATTTTAGTCTCCCCTCATGCCCATCAAATCTTTGCAGATTGTGCTGGCCAGGCTGAAAAATATCACAAACTCCCTGCTGGACCCTCTGCAGTTTGCATATCGGGCAAATAGATCTGTGGATGATCCAGTCAACCTTAGCCTGCGTTTCATCCTACAGCATTGAGACCGCCAGGGGACCTATGTGATGTTAGCTCTGCATTCAACACCATTGTGCCAGAGCTACCACACTCCAAACTTTCCGAGTTGACTGTGCCTGAACCCCTCTGTCAGTGGATCACCAACATCCTGACAGACAGGAAGCAGCATGTGAAGCTGGGAAAGCACATCTCGGAACGGCAAACACTCAGCATAGGAGCACCGCAAGGCTGCGTACTCTCTCCTCTCCTCTACTCTCTCTACACCAACGACTGCACCTCCACAGACACCTCTGTCAAGCTTCTCAAGTTTGCGGACGATACAACCCTGATTGGACTGATCCAGGATGGGGAGGAATCTGCCTGCAGACAGGAAGTGTCACAGCTGGCGTCCTGGTGCCGTAGCAACAACCTAGAGCTCAATGCGCTTAAGACAGTGGAATTGATTGTAGACTTTAGGAGAGCTCCCCCTCCCCTCACCCCACTCACCATCAACAACACCATAGTCACATCTGTGGAGTATTTTAAGTTCCTGCGAACCATCATCTCCAAGGACCTTCAGTGGGGGGCTACCATCGACACCACAGTCGAAATGCCACAACAGAGGATGTACTTCCTGTGGCAGCTGAGGAAACACAATCTGCCACAGGCAATGATGGTCCAATTCTACACGGCCATCGTAGAGTCTGTTCTCACCTTCTCCATCATGGTCTGGTTTGGCTCAGCCACCAAGCACGACACCTGGAGGCTGCAGCGAATCGTCCGATCAGCAGAGAAGGTTATTGGCTGCAACCTTCCCTCCATTGATGAAATGTACACTGCAAGGGCCAGGAAGCGAGTGGGTAAGATCATCTCTGACCCCTCTCACCCTGGCCACAAACTCTTTGAATCACTTCCCTCTGGAAGGCGACTCCGGACTGTCAAAGCTGCCACAGCCAGACATAAAAACAGTTTTTATCCACGAGTAGCTGCTCTACTCAACAGCCAAAAATCTGTAGCCTCCCTTTGATCTGGTATTTTGTTGGTTCACCTGCTTGATCAATGGTGTTTTATCATTAATGTTTTATTATTATTAATGTTTAGTGTTTCCTGAGTCATTCATAACTGTCACTGTATGTCATGTTGTTACTTCTGGGTGGCGCACCAAGGCAAATTCCTTGTATGTGAATACTTGGCTAATAAACTTACTTACTTTCTTACTTACTTTCTATTATACCACTCACCTACACACTAGAGGAAATCTACAGTGGTCAATTAATCTGCCACAGATGTGGGAAGAAACCAGAGTACTTAGAGGGAGGCCTTGCAGTGCACACTGACTGCAGAAATTTAAAAATGCACACTGCCAAAGTCAGGTATAGGTTCTTCGCCTCAGTTATCAAGCTTCTGGAAGGTCCTTCCATAAATCCATCAGTCTGAAGAAGGGTCTCGACCAGAAGCCTCACCCATTCCTTCTCTCCAGAGATGCTGTCCCGCTGAGTTACTCCAGTATTTTGGTCCTTCCATAAGCTAGTGTACTGTCGTACTGCCTCTAATCCACGGTGGACATTGGACCTTGTCTATGTGTTAAATGGCTGAGAATTATATTCTGCAATCTGCATCCTTCCCTTTGCTATCTCGATTGTTACTTGAGTTTTAATTTATTGTATTTATGTATGTACATCTTATCTGTTTGGATAGTTTGGAAAACAACATTTTTCACTGTAACTTAATACGCTTTACAATCATAAACCTAAATACTAAATTAGCACCATAAACTATGATTGAACCTGGAGCACTGGAGCTGTGAAGTAGAGCTCTACTAGATGTGGCACTATATTAATTATATTTCAAAGGCCAATTAAAATTAGTTGCATGATGCTTTGATACGGAAGGATACGCAGTGCAGAATATAGTTCTCACCCATTTAACACATCAGTCAGATACTTGTCGGAATTATTTAATCTGATTGGTTGCACAGCTAACCTGATCACAACGGCTGGTGGAGTTGCTGTCTCACAGCGCCAGAGACCTGGATTTGATCCTGACCTCGGTTGCTGTCCGTGCGGAGTTTGCACATTCTCACTGTAAATATGTAGGAATGTACCGCAGATTCTGGTTTAAACCGTAGATAGACACAAAAAAGCTGGATGTAACTCATAAGGTCAGACAGCATATCTGGAGATAAGGAGCAGGCGACGTTTTGGGTCGAGACCCTTCTTCAGACTGAAGAAATCTGAAGAAGGGTCTCGACCCGAAACATCGCCTGTTCCTTTTCTCCAAAGATGGTCCCTCACTGTAAACATGTGGGTTTCCTCCAGGTGCTCCAATTTCCTCCCACATCCCCAAAACGTGCGGGCTTGTAGCTTAATTGACCTCTGTAAATTGCCGCTAGTGTGGATGAGAAAGTGCGATGATGATGAACTAGTGTGAACTGATGATCAATTGTCGGCACTGGATACAGTGGGCCAAATATCCTATTTCCACTCTGTATCTTTAGATACTCTAAAACCCATACCTTTATTGCATGTGTAGAGAGGCACAAGACAGATTCTGAACATGGGGAATTGGAAATTCATGCCCTTTTCACGCAAATAGAGTCCTTCATGTCTCGTCATGGCCAATACTCTTATCTTCTTCAACTACAAACTATGGACCTGACTGTGGTGTGAGGGCAATCTTCTAACATTACTTGTGCACTGAAACACAAACTCACATTTCCACATGTGACACATATTTTATTCACCGTCAAAATAATTTCCAATAGCAAAAACCCCCCAAAATCTTTTGAGGTTGCCCAGGTGATTATGATCTTTTATTTCCACTTGTGAATCAGACCATAACGTGCACAAATTAAACTGGTCACACAAATTTTCATGAAATAGCTTCTCCTTATATAAGTACATTTGGAAAATTACAGAAAATGATGTTAACAGATGTTGTATAATTGAAGCCAGGTGTATAATTTTTTAAGCTGAAATGAGTTCCCTATTCTCAAACAGTACAATATTTTGCATAATTCAATCCCTGGAAGGATTTTACAATTTTGTGAAATACTATAAGATTCTCTTTCTATGAATTAAATTAGTTTATAACTAGTAAAGATCTTAAATACATTGAAATGTGGTTTCCTTCAATGCCTGAGGAAAATTACCACTCAATTTCACATTAATCCGAAGATAGGCACAAATTCCTAGACTCAGTGGGACAGGCAGCATATCTGGAAAGAAGGAATGTGTGGCGTTTTAGGTCAAGACCCTTCTTCAGATACTGGTTAGGGATAAGGAAAACGAGAGATATAGATGATGATGTGAAGTGATAAAGAACAATGAATGAAAGATATGCAAAAAAGTAACGATGATAAAGGAAACAGGCCATTGTCGGCTGTTTGTCCGATGAAAACGAGAAGCTGGTGCAACTTGGGTGGGGGAGGGATAGAGAGAGAGAGAGAGAGGGAATGTCGGGGTTTCTTGAAGTTAGAGAAATCAATATTCATACCACTGAGCTGTAAGCTGCCCAAGCGAAATATGAGAACATGTTCCTCCAATTTGCGTTTAGCCTCACTCGGACAATGGAGGAGACCTAGGACAGAAAGGTCTGTGTGGGAATGGGAAGGAGAATTAAAGTGTTTAGCAACTGGGAGATCAATTAGGATCAGGCGGACTGAACATAGGCCCAGTCTACGTTTGGTCTCACCAATGTATAAGAGTCCATACCTTGAACAACGGATACAGTAGATGAGGTTAAAGGAGCTTCAAGTGAACCTCTATCTAACCTGAAAGGACTGTCAGGGTCCCTGGACAGAGCCGAGGGAGGAGGTATAGGGACAGGTGTTGCATCTCCTGGGGAGAGGGTGGGAAGGGTGGGAAGGGATGAGTCAACCAGGTAGTTGCGGAGGGAGCTGTCTCTGCGGAAGGCGGAAAGGATGGGGATGGGAAGGTGTGATTAGTGTTTGGATCACGTTGGAGGTGGCAAAAATGTCGGAGGATTTATATGTTGAATGCGACGGTTGATGAGGTGAAAGGCAAGGATTATGGGGACTCTGTCTCCATTGCGACTGTATATGTATCCCGATTGTATTAACATGCCAAACTTATAAAATGAAAAGCTAGACAGAAGTTCTGTCAACTCTATTGTAGATAATCCACAGACACTACTTCAACGAAGAACAGGTAATTATAATTTTCACACTACCCTATATTTATTTTTCAAGAAACAACTTCGAGACCACATTATCCAACAATTTATCTCACTGCTGTTTGTGTAACCTTGCTGTGTACAAATTGTGAGGTTAATTCCCCTAGTTTATGACAGAGGCTACACTTCATAGGTACTTTGATTGCTCCAGAGCCCTTTGGGAAGTCCTGCGGCTGTGAAAAGCTTAATGTGCATGTAAATCTCTTTAATAGAGTGAATGACATGGAGAAAAGAAAATATCAAAACAGAACAGGAAAAATCTCTATCACTGGCTGCAGCTAAGGCAAATAAGTTAAACCAATGTAAACATGGTTTGCAATAGCCAATACTTCTACATCTCGTAGGGAACCAATGCTTCTGATTAAGTGGTGGAACATTTGGTGTTTTAGTGCAAGATTTAATAGCTTTCGCTTTGAAGTGCTGGATCAGCCACAATCTAACTGAAAGATAGAGCGCTTCCTGGGAGCTGCATGAAACTCAGCCATATTTTATGTTGGCACGGAACAAGTTTGATAATTCAACATTGGTGCCTTGCGTTTGTATGTGAGTGTTTTATGGCTTGGTATCTATTGCATGTGAGATATAATATTGACTAGACCAAAGGGGACCCGTTGGGTCCCGTCCCCTGATTGAGGAGGGGGTGGGTGGGGGGGGGGGGGGGGGGGGTGGGGGGGCGGCCTCCGGCGTCACACACGCACACTAACCATCCCCCACACACACACATTATTCCCCCCCCTTGATATTATATTAATATTATTCATTCGCTCCTTTTACCCTATCCCCCGCCTTATCCACTCACGCATAACCCCCAACCTTGCAGGTGCGGCTGGAGAGACGGGGGGGGGGGGGGGTGAAGGGGGGGAGAGAGAGGGAGAGGGAGGAGGGTAGAGATTGAGGGGTCGGCAGTATCACAGGAGAGAGCTGCTTCTCGAACGCAATACTCCACCACTCACCCATAGGTCCCAATATTCACCACTCCCTAGAGAGAGTGGGGGGCAAAGAGGGAGGGGGGGAGGGGGGGCACAGAGGGAGGCTGGGTGGATAGAGGGAGGGAGGGCAGAGAGGAAAGATGGGCAGAGGGGGAGCAGAGAGGGGGGCAGAGAGGGAGGGGGCAGAGAGGGGTGGGTGGCAGAGTGGAAGGGCTCCCTCCACCCCTCTCCTCCACCTCTCCTCCCCCCCTCTCCTCCCCCCCCTCCATCCCCCCTTCTCCATCCCCCCCTCTCCACCCCCCCATCCCCCCCTCTCCATCCCCCCCTTTCATCCCCCCTCTCCATCCCCCCTTCTCCACCCCCCCCCCCCCCCCCCGAGCATAGAGCATAGAGCATAGGTAATAGAGCACAAGCCTCCCCATCGGGTGCCAGGCCCGAGCTAGGCTGCGGCCGTCGTGGACCAGATTGATGCCCGGAGCGATTTGAGGATAGTGAAAAACAGCGGAGGTCCGGCTGATCTTGGCTTCCACGAGGGTAAGCGCACTCACGAGCGTGACAGACGATCGGGCGGGGGAGACGGAGAGGAGGCCGTTCCCTGTGATGGCCGTGATGACCACTTTTCAACTGTGCTTGTACGCGGCCGCGCTGCCATAACGACTGCCGCCGCCATGTTGTTGAACTTCAAGAAGCCCGGCGGAGCGCGCAGCACGACTTGATCACATGTTCAACGGCTTAAATCCAGAGCCGGGGGGGGGGGGGGGGAGAGGGCAGCTGGGTCACGTAACTCGCAGCTCGTGGCTGTGCATTGAAAATTCTGCACAGTTGGCCATTGTGACCTTATTGTGGCATTGTGACGTCATCCAGCAGACTTCAGCACGTTATATTTTAAACAGAATGTCAGATTGGTGAACAATTTTAGTAAAAAAATAATGAATCAAATTTAGAGATGAAGGTATTTGTGAAATAATGAGGGAAATCTCTACCGGAATATGTAAAAATTTCACCGTTACCACGTTGGGTTTTCGAGGAGATGTGAATCAAAGAAAAAGTTTAAGCAAGCGAACATCCAGAGTTTTAGAAGTTAGATGATGATTGATGGTCACGAGTTTGGTGAGAGATTTAGTATTTCAGTCATTTGTGTGTGTGTGTGTGTGTGTGTGTGTGTGTGTGTGTGTGTGTGTGTGTGTGTGTGTGTGTGTGTGTGTGTGTGTGAGTGTGTGAGTGTGTGTGTGTGTGTGTGTGTGTGTGTGTGTGTGTTGTGTGTGTGTGTGAGTGTGTGTGTGTGTTGTGTGTGTGTGTGTGTGTGTGTGTGTGTGTGTGTGTGTGTGTGTGTGTGTGTGTGTGTGTGTGTGTGTGAGTGTGTGTGTGTGTGTGTGTGTGAGTGTGAGTGTGAGTGTGAGTGTGAGTGTGAGTGTGAGTGTGTGTGTGTGAGTGTGTGTGTATTAACATGCTGGTAATTGGCGTTTATGAGATTAAGCAGGCTTGAGCTTGATGAGCACATCTGATCCAACAGATCAATGAATGCTGTGTGATGGATACTAGCTGATTTAATGGTGTCCATGTCCCATGTTATCTAGAAATCCAAAGTGTACGAATGTGCACGGGTGAATTATCTACTCTCAATCCCTATGGCTTGATAAATTATTTGTGATTTGTGCCCTTCAACTTCAGCTTAGACGAGGTGATTAAAATTAGACCTAACCACACGATGGGAATTAGTTGATGTTTGCTGAAAATCTGGGAACAGAATATAGGCTGAGAGCCAATCTTCATTTATTACCAATTGAACAGTGGTCCAAGTCGGATCATTTGCGGTTCAAGTGACCTTTGCCAACAAGCATGAATAGACGGGGAATAATTATTTGTGAGTGGCAATTTTGTATTTTCTGTGCTTGTTGTATGCTTGGATAAAGGATAAAGACCCATTAATTTCCACCAGTAATATTCCATCCTCTGTAGGAAGGAACTGCAGACGCTGGTTAAACCGAAGATAGACACAAAAAGCTGCAGCGACTCAGCGGGTCAGATAGCATGGGTACACAAAAAGCTGGAGAAACTCAGTGGGTGCAGCAGCATCTAAGGAGCAAAGGAGATAGGCGACGTTTCGGGTCGAGACCCTTCTTCAGACTGGTCAGATAGCATATTTGGAGAAAAGGAATAGGTGCCGTTTCGGGTCGATTCTGAAGAAGGGTCTCGACACGAAACACCACTCATTCCTTTTCTCCAGAGATGCTGTCTGACCCACTTAGTTACTCCAGCTTTTTGTGTCCATCCTCTGATCATAGTTTGGTCTAAGTTTAACCACTGTGCAAACTCAGGATAATTGAGGTGAGAGCACATCCTGATACTGCAAACTCATCCATTTTCTTTGACAATCAAAAACACAAGTTAACAAGTTAAAAGAAAAGAAAGGTTATGAGTACAATGTTTAGGATAAAAAATCAACTGAAACAATTATAAACACTTTAAAATAATGAAAGACATTAACCAAATTATGAACTAAATGAAATCTATCTGCTCTTTGCTATAGATCCCAACAGACTGGTCAATCAAACCCAGCATGCAACCCACTAACTGGTTGCCTTGTGGGAATACTGAGGCAATTCTACACGATATTATTCCAATGTTGCACTCCAGGGGAGATATTCAACAGTTTAGTTTAGTTCCGTTTATTATTGTCACATGTACCAAGGTACAGTGAAAAGCTTTTGTTGTGTGCTATCCAGTCAGCAGAAAGACAAGACATGATTACAATCGAGCCATTGACAGTGTATGGATACATGTTAAGGGAAAGTAAGAAGGAGCGCATTGAAAGGTAAAGTGTTAACTAAAGGGTCTGTCCCACTGTACGAGTTAATTCAAGAGTTCTCCTGCGATTTCCCCTGATTTGAACTCAGAAAATGTCCGTAGCGGGTCCGTAGGAGTTCGTG
The DNA here is from genome assembly GCA_035221665.1 of Okamejei kenojei. Classification (NCBI taxonomy): domain Eukaryota; kingdom Metazoa; phylum Chordata; class Chondrichthyes; order Rajiformes; family Rajidae; genus Okamejei; species Okamejei kenojei. The sequence goes on along the minus strand of CM069132.1, from coordinate 13,462,402 downwards.
GATGTCTCGTAGCAACTTGTACAAATAAAAATAAACTATTTTTTTCATTACGAGTATTTTTTTACTCATGGAGATTTTTCACAGTGTTGAATACACGTCACGAGTTTACTGGATTTCGTGAGTACCTGCCGTTACTCATATGAGCCGCTACGAGACATCCGTGAACTCCTACGGACCCGCTACGGATATTCTCCGAGTTCGAATCGGGGGAAAATCGGGAGAACTCTTGAATTACCTCGTACAGTGGGACAGGCCCTTTACTGCTCTTTTCAAAACCACCAAACTGTTCCATGCAAACTCCAGGTCATCATCCAACTTGATATTAAATATTGTCTGAGATATAGACACAACATGCTGGAGTAACTCAACAGGTCAGACAGCATCCCTGGAGAACATGGATAGGCGACATTTTGGGTCAGAACCCTCCTTCATTCTGATCACTGGGAAACAGAAAAGAAAGCTGCAAAAGAGGAGGGGGCAAGACGGAAAATGGACGGCAATCAGTGGACGCAGGTAGATTTTTGGTCGAAGGCTGGGGATGAAAAGACAGGTGTAAGCCAAAAGTATAAAGAGTTGCAAATTGTTAAGCTTGGGGATACAGACCAACCTAATCTCCCGGTAGCTCAACGCTTTAACTTCCCCCCGATTCCCACACTGACCTTTCTGTCCTGGGCCACCTCCACTGTCAGAGCAAGGCCCAGCACAAATTGGAGGAACAGCACCTCATATTTTGCTTGGGTAGCTAATATCCCAGCGGTATGAACATTGACTTCCCTAACTTCAAGTTACCCATGCTTTTCCCGTCTCTCCATCCCTCCTACTTTCCAGTTCTCCGACCAGTCTTGAATTGATTTGACTTGATTTAATTTATTGTCATTGTCTTCAATAAAGAGACATCAAAATTATTTTTCCCTTACAGTCATACAAAAAAATAAAATAAAAAAAACACAAACCACAGAACACAGTAGTCCACAACACAAACATCCCCACAGCAGCACCAAAGATCCCCACTGTGAGGGAAGGAACCAAAGTCCAGTCAACCTCCTTGTCTGACGGTCTTACGGTCCCCCTGATTAGATTTTATCTCTGTTTGCTTTGTTGCCACCTTCTCCTAGCCAACAATGGTTTATTCTATATATTGCTTGACCTTCATCTCTTTTGATCTCTTACACTTCCTTATCTCTGTAACTCCCTCTCCCCTGACGTTCAGTCTGAAGAAGGGGCTCGACCCAAAACGTCAACCGTTCCTTCTCTCCAGAGATGCTGCCAGTCCTGTTGACTTACTCCAGCATTTTGTGTCTGTCTTTGGTGTAAACCAGCATCTGCAGTTCCTTCCTACGAACGTCCTTGCCTATGCGACAAGGTCACAAGTGCACAGGGCATCATCCTCATTTCGACCATGATCTTTTTTAAATTTCACTCATGTCAAATATTTTGAACATGAAGCAGATGGTATCTCACTCACCTGAATGTAGCTCGTGAAAGGTGGATTCTGTGTACAATAGAGCTTGATTGTGGAAACTGAGCCGGGGAAAGGGCAGGCTGTTCTGTAGCTAAAGGTTACTCGTGATCGCAAGAGAATCCCAGACAAACATTGACATTGCTGGTGCTATAAAAGACTCCATGAAATATGAATCAATTTTCAATCTTATGAAATAAATGACTGATGCCCTATTCCCTTACAGGGATGGTGACGAGTTAAACAAAGACATTTTAATCCAACTGTAAGGTTTTACAACCCAGACACCCAGGGACATTTAAGCAATGGATTAATGGCTCTAATATTGTGCTACGGAAAATCATAATCTGTCATTTGTGCACCTCAGTGGAAAAATGTAATGCCTCATGCTTCTCCGACCATCAGGATTTGATCTGTATGAAAATTGTATCACTGTATGAAAATTGTATCACTGCACTTAAAAAATGTGCACTTATATCCTAAATTATAACGTGTTTCAGCGCTGGTCTTGCTGAAGGGTCTGAGTATGTGAATACAACAGCAAAAGGGTTAAACTTCACGAGTATACAGAAACCTGGACAATTGACCCAAGGAGCATGAATTTGTAAAGTATCTTAGCGGCAGAGAATTTGAGTTGTAAGGGGCAGTATGGTGCTGCAACGGTAGAGTAGCTGCCTTAAGACTTTCAGAAGGCTTTCGATAAGGTCCCACATAAGAGCAGACTTAAAGCACACGGTATTGGGGGTTCAGTATTGATGTGGATAGAGAACTGTCTGGCAGACAGGAAGCAAAGAGTAGGAGTAAACAGGTCCTTTTCAGAATGGCAGGCAGTGACTAGTGGGGTACCGCAAGGCTCAGTGCTGGGACCCCAGCTATTTACAATATATATTAATGACCTGGACGAGGGAATTGAATGCAACATATCCAAGTTTGCGGATGACACGAAGCTGGGGGACAGTGTTAGCTGTGAGGAGGATGCTAGGAGGCTGTAAGGTGACTTGGATAGGCTGGGTGAGTGGGCAAATGCATGGCAGATGCAGTATAATGTGGATAAATGTGAGGTTATCCACTTTGGTGGCAAAAACAGGAAAGTAGACTATTATTTGAATGGTGCCCGATTAGGAAAAGGGGAGATGCAACGAGACCTGGGTGTCATGGTACACCAGTCATTGAAAGTAGGCATGCAGGTGCAGCAGGCAGTGAAGAAAACAAATGGTATGTTAGCATTCATAGCAAAATGATTTTTAGTATAGGAGCAGGGAGGTTCTACCGCAGTTGTATAGGGTCTTGGTGAGACCACACCTGTAGTATTGCATACAGTTTTGGTCTCCTAATCTGAGGAAAGACATTCTTGCCATAGAGGGATACAGAGAAGGTTCACCAGACTGATTCCTGGGATGTCAGGACTTTCATATGAAGAAAGACTGTATAGACTCGGCTTGTACTCGCTAGAATTTAGAAGATTTAGGGGGGATCTTATAGAAACTTACAAAATTCTTAAGGAGTTGGACAGGCTAGATGCAGGAAGATTGTTCCCGATGTTGGGGAAGTCCAGAACAAGGGGTCACAGTTTAAGGATAAGGGGGAAGTCTTTTAGGACCGAGATGAGAAAACCATTTTTCACACAGAGAGTGGTGAATCTCTGGAATTCTCTGCCACAGAAGGTAGTTGAGGCCAGTTCATTGGCTATATTTATGAGGGAGTTAGATGTGGCCCTTGTGCCTAAGGGGATCAGTGGTATGGAGAGAAGGCAGGTACAAGATACTGAGTTGGATGATCAGCCATGATCATATTGAATGGCGGTGCAGGCTCGAAGGGCCGAATGGCCTGCTCCTGCACCTATTTTCTATGTTTTTATGTTTCTGTGTTGAGGGCCTGTCCCACTGTACGAGGTAATTCAAGAGTTCTTCCGCTTTTTCCCCTGATTCGACCTCGGAGAATGTCCATAGCGTGTCCGTAGGAGTTTGTGGATGTCTCGTAGCGGCACGTAATGCTAACAATAGGTACTCGGGAAATCCGGTATACCCATGACGTTTTTTCAACACTGTGGAAAATGTCCACGAGTAAAAAAATACTCGTGATGATAAAAATGGTTACTTTTTACTCCTATGAGCCACTGCTAGACATCCACAATCTCCTACGGACCCGCTACGGACATTCTCTGAGTTTGAATCAGGGGAAAACTTTGGAGAACTCTTGAATTACCTCGTACAGTGGGACAGGCCCTTTACAACGCCAGAGTCCCGGGTTCGATCCTGACCATGGGTGCTGTTCTGCGCGGAGTTTGTACCTTCTCCTCATGACCTGTGTGGATTTTCCCCGGGTGCTACGGTTTCCTCCCACACTACACAGACGTACATGTTTTTGTAGGTAAATTAGCTTTAGTAAAGTTGTAAATTGTCGCATGTGTGTGTAGGATAGAGCTAGTATGCCGGGATCACTGGTCGGCACACTCGATGGGCCGAAAGGCCTGCTTCCGTGCTTTAAACTAAACTGAAGTAATTTAGTGAACTCTGGGTCTAAAAATCTTACATTCGAGCAGTATGTGTATGAAGGAACTGCAGATCCTGGTTTAAACCGAAGACAGACACAAAATGCTGGAGTAACTCAGCGGGTCAGGCAGCATCTCTGGAGAGAAGGAATGGGTGAAGCTCTGGGAGTGGCGGCGCTGCCCTGGCAGCAGCGGCTCGCCTGCAGTCCGTCTGTCTTTCTTTTTATTTGTTGTTTTCTTGTCTTGTTTTTAGTGTTAGTTTGAGTTATTATGTAGTGTACGTGTGTGGGAGGGGTGGGAGAAACGTTCTTAGTCTCTTCCTTTTGGGGGGACGCGACTTTTCTTGTCGTATCCCCCGTCTCCGTCTCCGTCTGCGCTGAGGCCTATCGCGGAGCTGGCGGCCTCCAACTTTAACTGCGACCGACCCGAGGCTCCGGAGGCAGAGCCAGCCAGGACTTACCAGCGCGGGGCTGGCCGACTTCGGGGGGTACGGCGGGTTCAGGCGTTCCGGCGGCCCGACTCGGAGCTGTGGTGGCTTTCCGGCGGCGGTGGCGGAGGCAGCGACTTCGGAGGCCCGGCCGCGGGCCCAGTGGACGACATCGTCGGGAGCTCGCAGGTCACAGGTCGGTGACCTGTTTTTCCGGAGCTCCCGCGGCAACAGCTGCGTCCGCTGGACTGGAGGGCGGCAGCTTCGGCAGCTTCGACCGCCCCGGGTCGCGGAGTTTAACTGGCCCGCTCGTGGAGCGCGGTTCACCCGCGGGACTTATTTACATCACCCGGTGCGGTCACAACATCGGAGGCCCGGGTCGCCTCAGCGTAGAGGAAGAGGAAGAGGAAGAAGGGAAGAGACAAAGACAAGATTTTTGCCTTCCACCACAGTGAGGAGGTGTCTGGTGAACTCACTGTGGTGGATGGTAAATATGTATTTATTGTGTGTTTTTGTTATTTACTATATGTATGACTGCAGGCAACGAAATTTCGTTCAGACCGCAAGATCTGAATGACAATAAAGTTTTCCAAGGACAGGACCATTCGTCTGCTGCAGTTGCAGGGAAAGATACCTGGGGAGGGGGCGGTTTGGGTGGGAAAGGATGAGTGAACCAGGGAGTTGCGGAGGGAACGGTCTCCGCAGAAGGGGGAAAGAGGTGGAGATAGGAAGATGCGACCAGTGGTGGGATGGTATTCTTAAGTTGCATTTAATTGTGTCGTAACGTGTTTTGTTTGCAAACCAGGAGCTTAAAGTTAAGGTTAATCTTTGCTTTTGCTGGTTGACAACAGATTTCTTTGCATGCTGTCCAGTGCAAACAGTGCGGTTGGCTGAGATGATGCTCTCAGTGAGTGAGAAAGACAACTGCAAACCTTACAGTAACGAGAGTATGTGTATGTAGGTGGGTGCAGTGGTTAATTTACCAGTTTGGTAAACCGGAGTTTAAATCCACAGCATAATGGCTGTGAATGTTTAATTAATTTATCAATAAAACCTAATCATTTGTTTAGTTTAGTTTACTTTATTGTCATGTGTACTGAGGTACAGTGAAAAGCTGTTGTTACATGCTAACCCGTCAGCAGAGCACTGATCACAAAAATCACCATCTGCTGAAAAATGTTTCCATTCGATTCAGTAATGTCCTTCTTTGGAGGAACTCTTGTCAGTTTTGTACCAAGCCAATTAACCTACAAGCCTCTACGTCTTTGTAGTGTGGGAGGAAACCGAAGACCTCAGAGAAAACCCATGCAGGTCACAGGGGGAACGTACAAACAATGAAAAATTTGAGCCACTGTAAAAACGAGGCCAATAGTTCCCCATAAAACTGTAGTTTTACTCCAGTTATAGATGCAGCCTTGTTCATCAGACGAATCAAATGGAAAACTACAGGAGGTTTCCTTATCGTACTCTAATTAGAACCAAATAAGAGGCTAGTCATGGTATCATCCAAGATAGGCACAAAATGCTGGAGTAACTCAGCGGGACAGGCAGCATCTCTGGAGAAAGGAATGCGTCTCGTTTCAGATCGAGACCCTTCTTCAAACTGAGAGTCAGGGGAGAGGGAGACATAAAGATAAGGAAGTGTGAGGTGTGAAAGCGAGACAATAAAAGGGACGCAGTTCAAGGAAAATGTAGAATAGATCATTGGTACACAAACGGCTGGAGAAACTCAGCGGGTGCAGCAGCATCTAAGGAGCGAAGGAGATAGGCGACGTTTCGGGTTGAGACCCGTCTTCAGACCTCTCTAACAGATCTTTAGAATAGATCATTGTTAGCAAGGAGAAGGTGACGACTAAGCACACAGAGATAAAATGTAGTCAGGGAGACAGCCAGGCTGGGTCAGAAAACTAGGAAGGGAGAGGAAACAAGGGTAATGAAGAAAGTCACAAAATGCTGGAGTGACTCAGCAGGATAGGCAGCTTCTCTGGATAAAAGGAATGGGTGACGTTTCAAGTCAAGAGCCTTCTTCAGTCTGAAGATGCAGAGATGCTGCCTGTCCCATTGAGTCACTCCAGCATTTTGTGTCTATCTTCGGTGTAAACCAGCTTCTGCAGTTCCTTCCTACACAAGGGTTACTTGAAGTTAGAGAAGTTAATATTCATATCACTGGCGCGTAAGATGCCCTAGACTTTGCCTCAAGGCAGATATGGAAAATAATTTGGCATCTAATGAAAAACCTGGATGGTAGCTACTGAATATGACCCACGAAACAAAGCACCAAGTGTAATTTTGTTTTTTTACCATTTATTTCCTTTAACCTAAGGGTGTGAATGACTAAAAAAAAATTCTCTCTGAGCAACTTACATTCTTCCTGCCTTTTCAAAGAATGTGTTATTCATTTATTTCCTTGCTCTTGCTTTGAACATCAATGAAGTCAAGTCAAAGTCAAGAAAGTTTATTGTCATGTGTCCCTGACAGGACAATGAAACTCTTTCTTTGCATAGCACACCAGAACATAGTAGGCATTGACTGCAATTATAATGCAGAGCGCTCGTTTCATCTGGAGCTTCAGATTGTTTATTGGCCTAACGCAGGATGCAGCTGAGCTGTTGGAGTTGACTGTGGGACAAACGCGATCTTATCAGAAATCAATAACAAAAGAAGCAATTAGTCAGAACCTTTCCGTTGGAATTTGCTGCATCAGAAAAAAATTTGCTTGACAGAAGATCATAGGAATGCGCGCATTGACGCAAGTAGGTAGTTTTATGTTCCTCAGTGTTATGGTATACTAGATATCTGGCAACAAGGAGCACACATCTGCTGCTCTAAGGTCAAGCAGATTCGTTTATTGAACACTCATAGTCAAGACCTTTGGCATCGGAAGAACTCTGGAACTAATAAACACATTTGCTTTATTGGTACATATTTTGCTGTACAATTGCATCTTGCTTTTATCACTTTCATCCTATTTTTCTGTTTTAGCATTTTCACGTTGTCTTGTTTTCCCTGTTTGCAATGCTTTTATTCTGAAGATGGACTCAAAATGGGATCTCTGGAGAGAAGGAAAGGGTGACGTTTCTGGTCAAGACCCTTCTTCTTACTCCGAAGAAGGGTCTCAGCCAGAAGCGCCACCCATTCCTTTTCATGAGAGGCGTTGCCTGTCCTGCCAGAGTTACTCCAGCATTTTGTGTCTTATCTTCAGTTTAAACCAGCATGTGCGATTCCTTCCTGCTCTTTTATTCTTATTCTTCCCGTTTGTGCAATTTTGAATTCCAAAGATAGACACAAAAAGCTGGAGTAACTCAGCGGGACAGGCAGCATCTCTGGAGAGATGGGATGGGCGACGTTTTGGGCCATAATGTCCAATTCGATGGGTAGCAGTACCCTCGGGCACCCTGGCAGGATGTGAACAGGGGGTGGTAAGGGAGAGACTGCAGCATTAGAGGGCACTTCTTGGCCCATGTCCACACATGCGGCGTTCTTGGAAGAGTCGGGGCGTACCTTCAAGATGGTGGCGGCAGCAGATGGAAGGAAAGAACGATGCTGGCGAGTGAGGTGAGGACTTCCCTCCCGCGCCATCGGAGACGCCCGGTGGCGTATAGGGTCGGCTGTGGGAGGCACCCCTGGGCAAGAGGCTTCATGGAGCCTCGGCAAAGCCACCAGCATAATCCAGGATGAGTCTCCCCCACAGTCACTCCATCCTCTCCCCTCTCCCATCAGGCAAGAGTGCAAAAACGCTCAGCTACCAGATTGGGGGACAGTTTCTTCCCTGCTGCCATCAGGCAACTGAACCCATCCTATCACCAACTAGTGAACAACCCTGAGCTACCATCAACCTCATATCTTTAATCAGACTTTACCTTGCACTGAACATTATTCCCTATATCATCAATCTGTACACTGTGGACGGCTCGATTGTAATGCTTTGTTATTACTTTCTCCTTTCTAACAATGAGCTATTCTACATTTTCATTGATCTTAGACCCCTTTGATATCTCGTTTTCACACCTGATACTTATCTCTGTGTTTCCCTCTCCCTTGACTCTCAGTCTGAAGAAGGGTCTCGACCCAAAATGTCACCCATTTCTTCTATCCAGAGATGTTGCTAGTCTGGCTGCGTTACTCCAACATTTTGTGACTAACTCAAAGCAGATCCACCAGATGAAAATAAAATTCCCTTTATAATGATACCATAATGGACTAGGTACAGGCCATATGCCCCTTCCAGCAGTTTAATAGGATCATGATCTCGACAAAAAACCTGGACCCATTGCAGTTCGCTTACCGCCACAACAGATCAACGGTGGATGCGATCTCACTGGCTCTCCACTCCGCTCTGGACCACTTGGACAACTAAAACTCATATGTCAGGCTGATATTCATCGATTACAGATCGGCATTTAATACTATCATCCCCTCCAAGCTGGATACCAAACTCGCAGAACTGGGTCTCTGCGCATCCCTCTGCAATTGGATCCTCGACTTCCTCATTCACAGACCACAGTCTGTTTGTATTGGTGGAAATGTGTCAGACTCGATAACAATCAGCACGGGAGCATCTCAAGGCTGCGTGTTCACTCTAATACCCCATGACACCGGGTGAGAAGGTGCGTATCACTGATGGGGACGAGTCAAGTACATCGATAAACAGGTCTCTGAGCTCAGCAGCTCTCGCTGCACCACGCTACAACACACCATTCCAGTGAAAATAACGAACCCAGGCTGCTCACTTTCCCCATCACTTTCCACTCTGATTTTATAAAACTCTTGGTCAAAATGCAGTGTATACGTTTCATATGGATCGTATCTCATTCTCCTAAATTCCTGAAAACTTCGACCACATAAATAAGATCAAATAGAACAAGTTGTCCTGCAAATTTAGGCTGTGCATGCCATACGCAAGAAGTTTTAATGATCAAAATACATAAAAATAATTTGCTTTTCAATGCCATGCACTTTATTTCCACTATTCCCCTTGCACCTGCTTGTCGTCTTTGTTTGTTTTATTCAAATCAAAATACATAAAAATAATTTGCTTTTCAATGCCATGCACTGCTTGTGTCTTTGTTTGTTTTATTCATCAAAATATATAAAAAATAATCTGCATTTAAATGCAATGCTTTGCTTGTGTTTGTTTTATTAATCTAAATATATGAAATAAGAAATATATGAGATATGTGATGCCATGAGACTACTCTGAAAAAAATGTACCTTCACACATCAATTTGCGGTAACAATATCCGGCATTTCCTTTATTGATATTGAAACGTACAAAAGTTTTATATGACAACATACTATAGTACATAAAAAATATTATAACCAGATAAAATGTAACATTTTCCGTAACAAATCTATAAAGAATCATCACTTTAACATCAATAAAAGTTAGAATTATTATTAGAAAGAACAAAAAACAGTGCACAGCACTAAAAAATATTTTCTTTTTGTATTCAGATTAAATTATACCTTAACATTGTACCATCCATACCACAAGGAGATTCTTTAAATAAGCTTTTAAATAAACTTAAATCAACTTCAAACTTCATGATTTAAACTTAAAACGTCAAAACAGAAAACTAGTACAATTAACATTAACATAACCATTCACATCAAAGACAAACGCAAGTCCCCCCCCTTGGTTCATGTGGTTACCCCCTGGTGTCACTTGTGCCTGTGTGGGGTGTATCAAGGCTATGGTAGCCTGTGTAGGCAGCTGCAAGTAAAGATAAGCTGTTAGACCTTGCAGGCTGCAATGTCTCTGAAAAAAAGACATATCAAGATTAAGTGGAAGGCAAATACAATAAAAATCCTCACAAGCTGTGATTGACAAATAATTTAAAGTCCAACTAAACTCAAAAAAAGTATTATTAGAATACGATACGTGTTGAGCCTGTAGATGTTGCTGTGCTATCATTTGAATCTGTTGTGGTGGTCTCACCATGGACTTTTTTGCAACACAGACACATATAAAGATTAAAGGGCCTGTCCCACTTAAGGGACTGTCCCACTGCGGCGACCTAATCGTGGGTGTAGTCGTCTGTAAGTTGAAGGCGGTCGTCTTCAGTCCCCACTATTGGGTCTCCAATTTTCACGAGTGCATCGGCGATTAAAGGGGCTGTCCCACTTGGGCGACCTAATCCGCGAGTTCTGCCCCGTTTGCCCTCGAATCATACTCGCAGCATTGTCGACACGAGGTCGTAGGAGGTCTTCGTAACTTAGTTGTAGTAGGTCGGCATGTTAGTCGTAGGTAATCGAGGGTAGTCGAAGGTAGTCAAAGGTAGTCGTAGGTAGTCTTCATCATAGTCAAAGGGAGGTCGAGGGAGATCGAAGGAGGTCGTCTTCACTCTCCACTATTCGGTGTCCAATTTTCCCTAACCTAGTTGAAGCTGGTCTTCCACATAGTCGAAGGAGGTCTTCAACATGACACTTTTTCAAACTCTCCTAAACTCTTCTAAACTCGCCAATTAGGTCGCCACAGTGGGACAGCCCCTTTAGGCGACTTGTTTTGCGAGTGCAGGCGACTGTCATGGTCTTGTTTAATCACCAAAAATTTGGCATCCTACGACTATGTAGAAGACCTCCTATGACTATCTACGACTTAAGGGGCTGTCCCACTTGGGCTGTCCCACTTGGGCGACCTAATTGGCTAGTTTCGAACAATTTTGGAGAGTTTGAAAAAATGTCATGTTGAAGACCTCCTTCGACTATGTAGAAGACCAGCTTCAACTAGCTACGACTAGCTATGACTAATTTCAGGAAAATCGGACAGCGATTAGTGAAGAGTGAAGACGACCTCCTTCGATCTCCCTCGACCTCCCTTCGACTGTGATGAAGACTATCTACGACTACCGTTGACTACCCTCGATTACCTACGACTAACATGCCGACCTACTACGACTAAACCTACAAGTAGAAAAAGTATCGATTTTTTCCATGGCGACCTATTTTTACTCGCGGGCATTTTATGAACATGCTGAAAAATACGCCGCGATCTAGCGGAGGCCTCGAGTACATGGGGACTACTCTCGAGCATGAAGGAGAGTTACAAAGACCTCCTACGACCACGTGCCGACCATGCTGTGAGTATGAGTCAAGGGCAAATGGGGCAGAACTCGCGGATTAGGTCGCCCAAGTGGGACAGCCCCTTTAATCGCCGATGCACTCGGGAAGATTGGAGACGCAATAGTGGGGACTGAAGACGACCACCTTCAACTTACAGATGACTACACCCACGATCACAGAAAGCTAACTACGGCAAGCTACGACTGAGAACAGCTCAAAAGATCACCTAAAAAAATGATGTCATGTTTACATGATATTTCACCATAAAATAACTTGCAGTGTGTTGCTTAAAATCATTCGGAGCCATGTGTGCATGAAAGATTTCTGAGGCATTATGAGCTAGAGAAGGGGCTACACTGCAAGGTAGTGTAGCTACACTTCCCTGCTAGAGAAGGGGCTACACTGGATTTTCTCTTAAGTAAATGAAACTGGGGAGCACTTCGGGATCAGTGACTAAAATTATTTTAGTTTTAAAAATAGTTATGGGAAGAGATAAAGCAGGTTTGCAAATTAATATCTCAAATTTGGAAAAGGCTAATTTTGATGGCAAAGGTTGATTGGGTGATTGCTTGTTTTGTTGTTAAAATCTTTGATTGCGTTTTACTGTTTAGATTAATCAAAAAATATAAACATAATATTCTCGTAAAAACAGTTCATGGCTTGTGTTTCCTTTTTCTTTTTAATTCATCAAAAAGTCCATTTGAATTCAGTGTATTGCTTGTGTTAATGTCAGATTTCTCAAAATGCATCAACATTATGTTCTTTTAAATTCAGTGTATTGCTTGCTTGTGTTAGATTTATCAAAATGTATGAAAATGTGTATAAATATGTTCTGTTAAATTCAGTGTATTGCTTGTTTTAGTGTTAGATGTATCAAAATGTATAAAAATGTTCTTTTAAATTCAGTGTACTTATTTTAGTGTTAGATTTATCAAGATGTATAAAAATAAAATCCTTTTAAATGCAGTGCATTTGAAATGCTTGTGTCTGTTTTCTTCATCAAAATAAATGTGTACGGTAAAACTGTAGATACAGTGCATTCCTTCCTTGCTTTTGTGTTTGTTTCAATGATCAAAATATATGAGAAATGAAATATGTGATGACATGAGGGACTACTATGAAAAAAAGTGATAATCATTCATCAATTTGAGGTTATAATGTCAGGAATGTCCTTTATCGGTAATGAATCGTACAAAATTCTTATAAACAAACAAATGTTGTTAACAACATTTTTTACAAGTAATTTTAATAAACCTAAAAATATTTTAAGAATTTTAAAATATATCTATAAAACCTCAAACAAATATATTTTCCGAACAATCAACATTAATATAAACATCAACATGAAAGACAAACTAATTTTTGCCCCTGGTCCATGGTGTTGTCCCTTCGTGCTACTGGTGCCTATCCATGTCTTTCATGTATATTGTAGTCTGAGTAATCAGAAGACAGGCCCTGCAGGCTGCGTATCTACGTATGTCTGTTGTGATACTGTCTGTTGTGTTATCACAACAGGCTGTCTGTGAAAAAATAAAATCAAGATCAATTGCAAGGCAAACACAATAAAGACCCTCAAGAGCTGCGATTGACAGAGATTTTGAATTCAAACTAAACTGATAAAAAGTTTATGTCTTTGTGGTCACAGCATGGACTATTTTTGAAACGCAGAAACATTACGATTAGAAGGAAGGTAAATTTAAAAATCTTAACTAGCTGTGATTGGCAAATAATTAAAGGCCAAACTAAACTCACAATTCTTTTTTCAAAAACAGGAAGGCTGATTACTATCTAAATGGCGTCAAGTTGGGAAAAGTGGAAGTACAACGGGATCTGCGGGTCCTTGTTCATTGGTCTATGAAAGTAAGCATGCAGGTACAGCAGGCAGTGAAGAAAGCGAATGGCATGTTCGCCTTTATAACAAGAGGAATCGAATATAGGAGCAAAGAGGTCCTTCTGCAGTTGTACAAAGCCCTAGTGATACCACATCTGGATTATTGTGTGCAGTTTTGGTCCCCTAATTTGAGGAAAGACGTTCTTGCTATAGAGGGAGTGCAGCGTAGGTTTACAAGGTTAATTCCCGGGATGGCGGGACTGTCATATGCTGAGAGAATGGAGCAGCTGGGCTTGTGCACTCTGGAGTTTAGAAGGATGAGACAGGATCTAATTGAAACAGAAAAGATTGTTAAGGGCTTGGACACACTAGAGGCAGGAAACATGTTCCCGATGTTGGGAGAGAGTAGAACCAGGGGCCACAGTTTAAGAGTAAGGAGTAAACCATTTAGAACGGAGCCGAGGAAACACTTTTTCTCACAGAGAGTGGTGAGTCTGTGGAATTCTCTGTCTCAGAAGGAAGTAGAGGCAGGTTCTCTGGATGCTTTCAAGAGAGAGCTAGATAGGGCTCTTAAAAAATAGTAGTCAGGGGATATGGGGAGAAGGCAGGAACGGGGTACTGATTGGGGATGATCAGCCATGATCACATTGAATTGTGGTGCTGGCTCGAAGAGCCGAATGGCCTACTCCTGCACCTATTATCTGTTGTCTATTGTCTATTGTCTATTGTTGCAAGAGCTGCAACATAAATGACCATGTCAAAAGTGCAATGATGGATGGATGGATGGATTGATGAATGAGAAGATGAATATTTTTACAGAATATTTACACAAGGTACTTGCGTTCCTGATCAGATCATTCCGATCTGCCTCTCCAGTTCTAGTTCCAGCAGATCCTGACTTTGTCCCCCTGGTAGTCAGCTTGCCAGATATCGTTCGCTGGCTCTTTATCCACTGGCAGAGCTGGACATCTATCCAAAAGAAAAAAAAAACTGTGAATTGCCTGCCTGCAAGAGAATGGAAGAGGTATTGCAGACAAAGTTGGAACTTTAAAAGTAACATAACCTGTGAAAGCTGTTTGCCTGTCTGCAAGAGAATGGAAGAGGTGCTGCAGCCAAACAACAGTGAGGCAGTAAAAAATCATAAAAACCTGATTGCCTGCTTGGCAAAGAGAATGGAAGAGGTACTGAAGATTAAAAAAAAAGTAGGATCTTTGAAACAAATATATCCTGTGGTAATTGCCTGCTTGCAAGAGAATGGAAGATGTATTGCAGAAAAAAATTATGAACTTTAAATCCAAAGGAACCTTTTGCAAATTGCCTGCCTGTCTGCAAGAGAATGGTAGAGCTACTGAAGTTTTTTAAAAAAAAAAGCAGGTACTTACAGGTGCAGACAGGGAACTCCATGGCATTTTCCTGGAGTAATGTTGTCTTCTTCATCCTCATCCTGTAGTTTTCTTTGTGTTTAACGTACAGGAGAGGGTTGCATTGGTACCATTCAACCAGGTCTCCTTCCTGCTCCCTGGTGAAGGTATAAGGGCAAACCTTCCTCCAGCCCTTCCTCACTACAATTGAGGCATCGGTGTCTGATGCTGCAGCACCAGTGCCTGTATTGCGGACTTTAAATTGGTCAGTCTGGGATGGGGTGGTGGTGAGGGCATGACCTACCTACCTGGTCTCTGTTGTGATATTGCACGGACTGCTTTATTATATCACAAGGACTACTTTGTTTGTCCACGTAGGAACATGTATATATGGGAATGACATATGTCGGCAGGGCACTCTGGTTCCAGATGTCCATGAAATAAACAGAGCTTTGATTTATGCTCAGCTACAAACCCCTAAACATGTGTACTTGTGGCCATTCCAGAGTCATAACAATGGTATAACAGATACCGGACCACAAAGTACAACATGGTGGCAGCGGTTTGTGTGATTTAGCCCTAGAAAGAAACAGAAAAGCGAATCAGGGCCGCTACACATGTAAATACCTGGTTGGGCGCCGAGCTACCGATGGAACACTGCAAGTAGCTGAGGGTGGTGAGTGAAGGCCACATCGCGCCCCAGCCTTGTGCAGGCCCGAGATTGGAAGGGGGAGTGACCAGACGCACACAAAGGCGCGATGACCAAAGAGCCAAAGGCCAATGAGCCAAAGGACGAAGAGCCAGAGCCAGACTGGTACGCACAGTGAAATATGTCATCAGGAAATAAGTCCTTGGCAACGGAACAGAGTTTTATTTGTTAAGCATAATGTTTATTTTATGTAAGACAAGGGGGATGTCGTGATATTGCAAGGACTACTTTGTTTGCCCGCACAGCAACGTGTATATATGGGAATGACATATGTGGGCAGGGCACTCTGGTTCCAGATGGCAGTGAAATAAACAGAGCTTTGATTTATGCTCAGCTACACCCCTACACCCCTAAGGGACAGAAGTTTAGGGGTAACGTGAGGGGGAATTTCTTTACTCAGAGGGTGGTGGCTGTGTGGAATGAGCTTCCAGCAGAAGTGGTGGAGGCAGGATCGATTTTAACATTTAAAAGTAAAGTGGATAGGTATATGGACGTGAAGGGAATGGAGGGGTATGGTCTGAGTGCAGGTAGATGGGACTAGGAGAAAACAAATGGTCGGCACGGACTGGAAGGGCCGAGAGGGCCTGTTTCCGTGCTGTAATTGTTATATGGTTATATGTTATATGGTTAAATACGTTTACTTGTGGTCATTTCAGAGTCATAACAATGGTATAATAGATACCGGACCACAAAGTGCCATATCCATCTTGTGCCATCTCCTCCTGGGTCAGCAACACCTGCCTGGTGGGTTTTGTTGAGGGTTGTGCTCTTCCCTGCCGAGTTGCCTTCTCTTCGGAACCATGTCTCTCACCCTCTGATGCACTGACTGCGCACTGGAGTGACAGTGCATCACGTGCTGCTGCTCACATACCTTTTTTTTCGCCACGAGCCATTGAAACGAGCAAAGGCGATTAGCTAACACTACATACGACTATCACGACTGCCTGCGATTACCTACGATAACATGGCGACCCACTACGACCTCCTACAACTAAACTTACGACTACAAATGTATCGATTTTCTCTATGCCGATCACTTTTTGGTCGCAGAAAATTCTTCAGCATGTTGAAAATTTTTCCGTGACCCTACTGAGGCCGCGACTAGTTCAAGTTCAAGTGAGTTTATTGTCATGTATCCCTGATAGGACAATGAAATTCTTGCTTTGCATCAGCACACAGAACATAGAAGGCATTTACTACAAAACAGATCAGTGTGTCCATATCCCATATATAAATATATACACACATGAATAAATAAACTAATAAAGTGCAAATAACAGATAATAGGTTATTAGTTATCAGAGTTTTGTCCGAGCCAGGTTTAATAGCCTGATAAGCTATTCCTGAACCGGGTCGTTGCAGTATTCAGGCTCCTGTACCTTCTACCTGAAGGTAGCAGGGAGATGAGTGTGTGGCCAGGATGGTGTGGGTCTTTGATGATACTGCCAGCTTTTTTGAGGCAGTGACTGCGGTAAATCCCCTCGATGGAAGGGAGGTCAGAGCCGATGATGGACTGGGCAGTGCTTACCACATTTGTAGTCTTTTCCTCTCCAGGGCGTTCAAGTTGCCGAACCAAGCCACGATGCAACCGGTCAGCAAGGTCTCTAATGTGCACCTGTAGAAGTTAGAGAGTGTCCTCCTTGACAGACCGACTCTCCGTAATCTTCTCAGGAAGTAGAGGCGCTGGTGAGTTTTCTTGATAATTGCATCAGTGTTCTCGGACAAGGAGAGATCTTCAGAGATGTGCACACCCAGGAATTTGAAGCTCTTGACCCTTTCAACCATCGACCCGTTGATATAAATAGGACTGTGGGTCCCCATCCTACTCCTTCCAAAGTCCACAATCAGTTCCTTGGTTTTGCTGGTGTTGAGGGCCAGGTTATTGTGCTGGCACCATATGAACAGTTGCTCGATCTCTCTTCTGTACTCTGACTCATCCCAATCAGTGATACGTCCCACAACAGTGGTGTCGTCAGCGAACTTGATGATGGAGTTCGCACTGTGACCGGCTACGCAGTCATGAGTATAGAGAGAGTACAGCAGGGGGGCTGAGCACGCAGCCTTGAGGTGCTCCCGTGCTGATTGTTATCGAGTCTGACACATTTCCACCAATATGACCAGACTGTGGTCTGTGAATGAGGAGGTCGAGGATCCAATTGCAGAGGGATGCGCAGAGACCCAGTTCTGCGAGTTTGGTAACTAGCTTGGAGGGGATGATAGTATTAAATGCCGAGCTGTAATTGATGTGGAAAAACCATCGAACATTTTCGGAGCTGTACAATAGATCAATACAGTTTAGACATTGCTTTCAATTTCCACAAATCAGTCCTGTGTGTAATTGATGAATTCAGCCTGACATATGAGTTTTTGTTGTCCAAGTGGTCCAGAGCGGAGTGGAGAGCCAGCGAGATCGCGTCCACCGTGGATCTGTTGTGGCGGTAAGCGAACTGCAGTGGGTCCAGGTTTTTGGCGAGGTAGGAGTTGATTTGCGCCATGATCAACCTCTCGAAGCACTTCATCAACACAAGCGTTAGTGCCACAGGTCGATAGTCATTGAGGCACGTCACCTTGCTCTTCTTGGGCACTGGTATTATTGGTGCCTTTTTGAAGCAGGTGGGAACCTCAGACGTCAGAAGTGAGAGGTTGAAAATGTCCGTAAAAACTCCAGCCAGTTGGTCCGCACAGGCTTTTAGAACAGGACCAGGTATGCCATCAGGTCCAGGCACTTTTCGAGGGTTCACCCCTCTGAAG
The DNA here is from genome assembly GCA_035221665.1 of Okamejei kenojei. Classification (NCBI taxonomy): domain Eukaryota; kingdom Metazoa; phylum Chordata; class Chondrichthyes; order Rajiformes; family Rajidae; genus Okamejei; species Okamejei kenojei. The sequence goes on along the minus strand of CM069132.1, from coordinate 13,444,311 downwards.
GATTTCCTGATGTCGGCCTCTGTGACTGAGACTGAAATACCATCACAGCGAATGGAGGCTCGGGAAGGCACATCGGTGTTCTCCCTATCAAAGCGTGCGTAAAATGCATTGAGCTCATCAGGGAGTGATGTATCGCCGACATCCGAGCTGCCTCCTGATTTCACCTTTTAGGAGGTAATTGCATTCAGACCCCGCCACAGCTTAATGTGTGTAGGAAGGAACTGCAGATGCTGGTCCTGAACGTATGTTTCAAGCACCCACTACTCTGTGTAAAAATATTTGCCCCCTCACATCACCTTTAAAACTTTGACTCTCTCACATTAAAGCTGCGCCCTCTAGTCTTTGACATTTGCACCCTGGGAAAAGATTCTGACTGTCAACCCTCTCCAAGCCTCCCGTAATTGTATACGGGACACAACTGGGATATAGTTACCAGCCTTGGAGGGCATCTACCACACACGGTGCCTCAGGAAGACCGTCAGCATCCATAAAGACTCCTCACACCCTTGTAATGGACTGTTCGAACTCCTACCTTCCGGCACATGTTACAAGGCCTTCTATGCCCGCACCTCCAGACTAAGGAACAGCTTCATCCCCAGAGCTATAGCTGCTCTGAACCGGCCCTGCTGAGTGCCTCCTGCCCCCATGAACTGCCTCCCTCGGATGGTCACGTCGCACAGACACATTTGCACTTTAGACTGTTTTGACTGTTTTATTGTTTTACTGTTCTTTTTATAAACCATGTTCTCAGGGTATGAATATTACTATAAGTCTGATCTTGACCGCTTTTGGCCCACTGTGCTGCGACTTTCCGAGAGAACGCTGCAACCTACGGCTGTCATTTTTGGTCACCTCGTTCAGAGAACCCCTGCCGCCTTCCTGGACCAGAGGATTTTTCCCATCGATAAAAAATGAGAGACATATTAATGTTTTTTAAAAATTCCCCATTCTCTCTGTTGCCCCTGCTGGAGGGAGGGGGAGGGACTATAAAACCAGGAAGTGGTGTGCCTCACTCAGTCTCTGCAAGATGGAGGAACCAGAGGGTCACGTCTCTCTGAGATCTGAATAGCACTGAACACATGTCTACTCAACTGTTAGTGCCCTTAATGTGGTTTGAAAATGAAAATATGGTTGGTTTGAAGTAAAAAGGCACTACTGCAAATGGTGGCTTGGGTGCTTTGGCTTGAAGTAAAAAGGCACGACTGCAAATGGTGGCTTGGGTGCTTTGGCTTCAACTGAAAAGGCACTACTACAAATGGTGGCTTGGGTAGTTTTGCGTATCTTCCTGTTTGCACTGTATATTGATTTTAGAATAAATGCTACCGTTTACGGCTGTGATTTTTGGCCATCTTACTCAGTCCCCCTCTGCTCAGCAGGTGCAGAGGAATCTTCCCATCAATGAAAAGTAAAAGTGTTATTAGTGTTTAAAAAATGTTGATAATCTCTCTCCTGTCATGAAGGCCACACCTTTTCTGGTGGGAGGGGGAGGGTTTATAAAACCCGGAAGTGTGGGTGTGGCTCAGTCTCTGCATGATGGGGGAGGGAGAGGTCACGACTCTGTCTGAGCTGTGAATCAACTGAACACACTGAATGTTTACTGAACTGTGAGTTTGGTGTTCTGTGTGGTTTTATGGTGGTTTCACCCTGCTTGAAATGGTATGAAACTGCATTTGAATGTGGTGGCCTTGCACCATGCATGAAATGGTATGATACTGCATTTGAATGTGGCGGTATTGCACCCTATATGAAATGGTATGATGCTGCATTTGAATTTGGTGGCCTTGCACCCTGCTTGAAGTGGTATGAAACAGCACTGAATTTGGTGGCCTTGCACCCTGCTGAAAGTGGTATGAAACTGCACTTGAATTCTTTGGCCTTGCACCCTGCTTGAAGTGGTATGAAACTGCACTTGAATTTGGTGGCCTTGCACCCTGTTTGAAGTGGTAGGAAACTGCACTTGAATTTAGTGGCCTTGCACCCTGCTTGAAATGGTAGGAAAATGGATTTGAATTTGGTGGCCTTGCACCCTGCTTGAAATGGAATTTCAAGGAATAGCCATGAGTCAACTGCCAGCCCACCAGCCATGAGTGAGCTGCCAGCACATCAGGCTTGAGGGACTGAGCTGCCACCCAAAGAACCCATACCAGCGCTCCAGAAAGCCCCCCCCCCCCCCGCCCCCCCCCCACTGGCCACCAATATTGGAATTGGTGGATAGGTGGAATATTGCGTCGGGGGACCGTGTGAACATGGGACCCAGCGGGTCCCACTTAGTCTAGTCTAAACCTAAATTTTATTAGTTTTTTAAGTTATGACATCGGATGGAAGCTGCATACCAAATCTCGTTGCACATATGTGCAATGACAATAAAAGATATTATTATTATTATATACTCAACCTCTGACATTCCAGCAAAAACCTCTCTTTATAGCTAATACCCTCTAGTCCAGGCAGCATTCTCGTGAACCCATCCTTCACCCTCTCAAAATCCTCCACATGCTGACTGCAATGGGGTGTCCAGAACAGCACGCAATACTCCAAATGTAACCTAACTAAAATTTTATAAAGATGCATTATGTCCTACTGACTCTTATACTCAATGCCTCGACCGATGAAGGCAAGCGTATCATACACTTTGATTACGAATCTATCTACTTGTGTTGTCGGAAGGAACTGCAGATGTTGGTTTAAACAGACAACACACACAAAATGCTGGAGTAACTCAGCGGGACTGGCGGCATCTCTGGATAGAAGAAACGGGCGACGTTTCGGATCGAGACCCTTCTTCATACTACAGAAGGGTCTCGATACGAAACCCCACTCATTCCTTCCCTGCGGAGATGCTGCCTGAACCATTGAGTTACTCTGACACTTTGTGTCTATCTTCGGTTTAAACCAGCATCTGCAGTTCCTTCCTACACCAGAGGTAACTACCTTAATCTTGAAAACTATTTGTGAACACTGTAAATTAAGTAACTGGATGAACTCTTATCTAAGAGAACATACATTGATTTAACATTTGTCTGAAAGACAACCTTTCCTCTGTGTGGCACTGAATTATCAGCTTGGAATTTATGGTCAAGTGGAATTCAAACCTGTCCCACTGAGACGACTTAGTAGGCGACTGCCGGCGACTGGCATAGTCTTGTCAGATCGCCGAAAAACCGGCGACTGTGCCCCACCCAACGACTTCAGTAATTGAATATCAGTCATTAAGCTCTTGGGGCTGACGGAATCATGGGATATGGGGAAAAAGCAGGAACGGGGTGCTGATTTTGGATGATTAGCCATGTTCATATTGAATGGCGGTGCTGGCTCGAAGGGTCGAATGGCCTACTCCTGCACCTATTTTCTACGTTTCTACGTTTAGTCCTTGCACAGGCTTTTTTGTGTTTTGCCTGTGAGGGGAGAGAAGTGTGGGGAAGAGATGGACTGTGTCAGCGAGAGAGACATGGACTGTGTCAGTAAAAGAGGGAGGGGGGTGTAATTGAGAGTGAGAGGTGAAGCATGTTAGTGAGAGAGAGATGGGCTGTGTCAGTGAGAGACAGTGTAATATGTTTGTAAGAAAGAGATAAGGTGTGTAATTCAGAACGAGAGGTGGATTGTGTCAGTGAGAGAGAGATGGGTGTGTCATTGAGAGCAAGATATGGTGTGTGTTAGATGGACAAGGTGTAGTCTGCTAGTGAGAGCGAGAGACACAAGGTGTATCAGCAAATTAGATGTGTGTAGTGTGAGTGAGAGACATAAGGTGTATCAGTGAATGAGAGGTGTGGTGTTTCATTGAGGGAGAGATGGAGAGTGTCAGTAGGAGAATTTGGAGTATGTTCAGTGAGGGAGAGAGGAGGGTTATGGGGAGAAGTCAGGAGAATGGGGTTAGGAGGGCGAAGATAGATCAACCATGATTGAATGGCAGAGAAGACTCGACGGGCCGAATGGCCTAATTCTACTCCTATCACTTATGTCCTTATGACCATATGTGTGTGTAATTGAGAGCAAGATATGGAGTGTGTTAGTGTTGAGAGAGAGAGGTGGAGTGTGTTAGAGAGAGAGATGCAGTGTGTTAGTGTTAGAGAGAGAGACGGGGTGTGTCAATGAAAATACAATACATGAATTGTACAAGTGCGCAAGAGGGCGATTCCATTGCCATCCCTGATGTCAATCTTGCTTCAGCTGTTGGTTGTAAGTGAAGCTGGCTGAGCAACAGAGAGACAAAGAGATTTCAAGTTGAAAGCTGGGTGGAACCCAGACTGAACCCGGGAGACAATGAGTTTGAATTCTAGGCAGAACATTATGTTCTCATCAACCCAGCCCCATGACAGAGACCTGATGGAAGTCTATAAAATTGTGAGCGGCAAAGATAGGGAAAGAATCAGAACCTTTCTCCCAGGGTGCAAATATCAAGGATTAGAGGGTACAGCCAAGGTGAGAGAAGCAAAATGTAAAGGAGATGTGCGGGGCAGGTTTTATACACAGACTGGTGGGTGCCTGGAATGTGCTTCCAGGGGTGGTGGTGGAGTAGTACAATATACAATAGTGACATTTAAGAGACTTTTAGATGTGCATATGCATATGCAGGGAATGGAGGGATAGTGATCACGTGCAAGTGAAGATTAATTTAACTTGGCATGATGTTCGGCACGAACATTATGGTCAAAGGAGCTGTTCCAAGGCTGCACTGTTCCATGTTCTAAGTTGAATGCCTCCAGTATTTGTCAAGGGAGTCAATTCTAGCGCCATTGTCAGCTATTCAGTTATCAATTCAGAAAAAAACCCCAATATTAACGGAAAGGAATAGGAGCAGGAGTGGGCACTTGAATCATTTCCACCATTCAACAAGATCATGACTGGTCTACATCAGCACCATTTCTCTGCCCTGTTCCCAGATCAGCTGACGAAAGGAAACCTGGAAAATCGGCAATCATTCTTCCCATGTAGTAAAAGAGTTCACGTGTGGTCACGGAGACCAGATGTTGGAATCTGAAGCAAAAAACAAACTGTTGGAGGAACTCAGAGTGTCGGGCTGATTCTTGGTGGGAAAATAACGGTTAATGTTTTAGGTCAAGATCCTGCAACAGTTATGCCCCTGTCCCACTTAGGAAACCTGAACGGAAACCTCTGGAGACCTTGCGCCCCATCCAAGGTTTCCGTGCGGTTCCCGGAGGTTTTTTGTCGGTCTCCCTAATGGTCGAAAGTGGTTTCCGTTTTAAAAATCGGTAATTTTTTAGTCGAAGCCGGTTGCGATGCTAGTTGAAGCTGGTTGCCGGAGGACAAAAACCTCCGGGAACCGCACGGAAACCTTGGGTGGGGCACAAAGTCTCCAGAGGTTTCCGTTCAAGTTTCCTAAGTGGGACAGGGGCATTACGATCTGAATCTTCAACCTCCACTTGCCTCCACAGGTGCTGTTTGACCAGTTGAGTTATTCGAGCCATTTACTTTTTTTCCACGCGTCTGCTTGTTATTTTTATTTACTGCTGGTGTTCCTTCCAAGTTGGCCAATGCCCCTACTGGTGAATCTGCCAGGATAGTACCATTGCCAGTCATGATGGGCCAGGTTAGAAGACTCACCAGCATTGCATTCCATATGGTATTGGTGTTAAAACCAATAGGTCAGCTATATACATGTATAGGCACGATGGTACAGCAGTTAATGCCACTGCTTCATTGTCCCATCGATCCTGGTTCAATCCTGACCTTGGGTGGTAATCAGTGGAGTCCCTGTGACCTGCGTGGGTTTTCCTCAGGATTCTCCAGTTTCCTTCCATGTTGCAGAGGTGTGCAGATGGTTGGTTAACTGGCCCCTGTAAATAACTTCCCCCCCCCCCCCCCCCCCCATGTAGACAAGCTAGTAGAACAATAGTGGGACACACGAGAGAAAATAAGATGGATTACTTCAAGTGTTGGCATAGATTTAATGGGCCAAATATACCGCGAGGAAATATAAAATACTGGTTAGGGTTTTGGGCGTGAGAAGTCAAAGTTTTATTCAGAGGCTGCAGTGTTAGCAACTGGGCCAAGCTGTGATCAATGCCATTCGGTTGCAACCCCCAAAAAAGCACGTAAATGATGGGCCAAATGGCCTCTTTGACTGCTGCATGATCCTATAATTAGGGCAGGGCACCAGTAAATGGGGAATGATGGGAAGGCACCCAACTGCCTTAAACATATTTCTGAGGAGAAGGAGAGCGAACGAGGTTAGTTTATTTGGTTTAGAGATACAGCGCAGAATGGCTTTCGGCCCGCGGAGTCCGTGCCGACCAGCGTTACTCCATTCACTTGCACAATCGTACACACCAGGGAGAAATTTTACCAAAGCCAATTAACCTAAAAACCTGTACGTCTTTGGAGGGAGGGAGGAAACGGGAGCACCCGGGGAAAATCCACGCAGGCCATGGGGAGAACGTATACACTCCATGTGGACAGCACCGGTAGTCGGGATTGAACCTGGGTCTCTGGCGCTGTAAGGCAGTGACTCTACCGCTGCGCCACCGTGCGAGATGGAGTGTGTCAGTGTGTGAGAGAAAGGAAGATGGAATATGTCAGAGAGAGTGAGAGAGAGAGAGAGAGGGGTGGAGAGAGAGAGGGGGGAGGGGGGAGAGGTAACGAGAGAAGTCCCATACACAGATAAAAACATTTCATCCATCGAACGTGTCCAAAGACAGGCCGCTCGATTTGTTACTAACACCTACGAGAGAGAAGCGAGTGTCACCAAACTTCTGAATTCTCTGGGGTGGAACCCTCTCCAAGACAGACGTGAAGCTCACCGTTTGACCTGTTTTTACAACATGTTAAATGGTCAGCTAGACGTTGATCACAAGACCTACACCAACCCCAAACCAATTAGGAGCAGACGAGGGCATTCGATCCAATTTGTGGTCCCAGCCACAGAGACAGATGTATACAGCAATTTGTTCTTCCCACGCACTATTAAAGCATGGAATAATCTCCACCAAACCACGGTTGCCCAGCCAGATGCAACTAAAATTAAAGTGGCACTTTCTTCCCAATAACCCTCTCTGGCTAAACCCCTCCCTTCACCACCTCCAGTTTAAATTCCAGTTGGAATATTTTGGATGACCAAGTAACCAAGAACCAAGGTGTATCAGTGAGAGAGAGAGAGAGGAGAAGGAGGCAAATTAATTTCACTGTACCTTAATTGGTGCACATGACGAATACATTTGACTTTAATGTGACTGTGACTGATGAGAGGGAGGGATGGAATGTGTTGGTGGAGGTGGGCATTTAGGGGAAGGTACTGGTAAATAGGGGATTAAGGGAAGGCACAAGTTAATGGGGAATTAAGGGAGGGACAATTTGTGTGATGCAAAGGACTCTCACCGGGCTTCCACTCATCGGGCTCTATTTATGGATTTTCCCAGAGGATCACTGGTAACATCATGGTCCTTGCTCGATGTTACAATGCATTTGGCTTCTTTCACCACTAACATCAATTGCAGATGGTTGGCTTGTACTTGGTTGCACCTGTTAAGACCCATAAATTATCTCACTTAAGCCATGTTGACACGCTGGCTTTACTTCAAGACCTGGTCCAAATTGACAGCTGCTCTGGGCTTTCTAGCATATCCATTGAAAATGACTTGGCTCTCCACCTTCCTCCTTGGGTATGAGGCAGATGTGTGCAAAAAAATGTAATTAAACTATTTTTGGAAGGATGCATTGACCGAACACATACACAATGCATGGGGATTGAGGTGAGAGGGAGGTGAAATGGATGTGCTTCTTCTACACCACCAGCCTCTTTAGTTCATGTTCACAAAATTCTTAAAAAATAGCGGAGTCAGGGGATATGGGGAGAAGGAAGGAACGGGATACTGATTGGGGATGATCAGCCATGATCACATTGAATGGCGGTGCTGGCGCGAAGGGCCAAATGGCGTACTCCTGCACCTTTTGTCTATTGTCCATAAGTTCTAGGAGCAGAATTAGGCCATTTAGCCCATCAAATCTATGCAATTCATTCGTGACTGATCTATCTTTCCCTCTCGACCCCATTCTCCTGCCTTCTCCCCATAACCCCTGTCAATCTCCACCTTAAAAATATCCATTGACTTGGCCTCCATTGCTGTCTGTGGCAATGAATCCCACAGATTCACCACCGTCTGACTAGAAACGTTCCTCCTCATCTACTTTCCAAAGGTATGTCCTTTTATTCTGGCCAGAGTTACATGTAGGTCGGATTGGTTAAGGGTAATAGACTTTTTTCCTGGGCAAAAAATCGGCACAGTGGCATAGCAGTAGAGTTGCTGCCTGACAGTGGCAGAGACCTGGGTTCTCATATAGTGTTCGTGTGCGTGGATCGCTGGTCGGCACGTATTCGATGGGCTGAAGGGGCTGTTTCCGCGCTGTATCTTTAAACTAAACTAAATTTCATGGTTAGAATTCCCATTTTTATTATTCCGGAGATTTAATGACCGGAATTTATGGTCCCTCGTTGTCCTGGCGGGAGCTGGATTCATGGCTTCCTATCAGCGGTCTAGGTCTTCACATTACTGGACCTACATCATAGCCACAAAGCTATCATATGTAGTGCGCAATAAATTTTCTTTTCGAAAATTTCATTTTTCATTGCTGAAAAATATAGCTAGAAATAAAATGTTGGCCACTCTCCAGCAAACTGTAAGATAGTTAGCCAGGCAGTAACGAATCCATTTATTACGATGGCATCTTAAGCTCTATTCTCTGCAGTGCCATTTTAAAAGCTGGATTGTAATTCAATGGCATGGGCTAACACTGATCAATAGAGATCTCATCCCCTGCCCATGATACTTGATATTATTATTGCTTCGATAATCTTAGACTGGAAGCAATGTTTTTTGGTCTATCAGTGCCAAAAATTGCTCCCAGTATAGGAAGTGTTTTCAAAGTGTAATCACTGCAGTGTGGTAGCAAACATGACAGCCGATTTGTGCAGCAGTGACTTAAGAAAATAGAAATAAGATGAAAGTCAGACAATCTGTATTGCTGGAGTAACTCAGCAGGACAGGCTGCATCACTGGAAAGAAAGAATGGGTGACGTTTTGGGTCGAACAGTCTGACGTATGAAGAACGTTTAAGAAACAGTTAGACTGGTACATGGATAGGACAGGTTTGGAAGGATATGGGCCAAACGCGGGCAGGTGGGATGAGTGTAGCTGGGACATGTTGGTTGGTGTGGGCGTTGGCCTGAAGGGCCTGTTTCCACACTGTATCACTCTATGACTCTAAGGGCTTTGGACCATTCATCTATTCAGAGATGCTGCCCGTCCCGCTGAGTTACTCCTGCATTTTGTGTCTATCTTCGATGTAAACCAGCATCTGCAGTTCCTTCCAACACAGTGTGTATTGCTGTTGTTGATTGTGGGATGGACATTGGCTAGGATATTGGGAAGTGTTTTGGGTCGAGACCCTTCTTCAGACAGAGAGTGAGTTAGAGGAGAGGGAGGCAGATAGAAATGGAAGGATAAGGTGAAAACGAGAGATCAAAGGGGACAAGGAAAATATAGAATAGATATTTGTGTCATAGTGTCACCCTCTCCTCTCACTCTCAGTCTGAAGAAGGGTCTTGAACCTAAAACATCACCCATTCCTTCTATCCAGAGATGCTGTGTGTGACCTTGTCAAAGGCTTTTTGAAAGTCCAGATGCACCACATCCACTGGCTCTCCCTTATCCATTCTCCTTATCACATCCTCAAAAAATTCCAAAAGATTAGTCAAGCATGATTTCCCCTTCCTAAATTCATGCTGACTTTGACCGATCCCATCACTACTTTCCAAATGCGCTGCTATAACATCTTTAATAATCGACTCCAGCATCGTCCCCACTTCCCCGAGTTCCTTCTTTATTTAAGAAGCAGTTTCTTCTTTATTTAAGAAGTGCAAAAACTTAAAAATAATCAGAAACATTAAAGGGAAGCAAAATATATTTTGTAAAAAATCATTGTCCTCTTGTCTGAAGGTGGAAGCTTCCTAATAAAATCGATTTATTTGAGAGTTCAAAGTAGAGTCTGACTGCCACAAAGTGTAACATTAGACTTGATGGTCTGAAACTGCCACTTGGTTTCTAAGTCACACACTGTGTGGATGTAGGTCTGGGACCTGAATGCCCGCATGCTGGTGGTCCCCTAGAACAAAGTTGGCCACAGCCGCTGTGTTTCCAAGCATTCAGTAACGAGGGAGAGAAGGCGAGGTTAAGCGAGGTAAGTCCCTACAGCTGGAGCAGCCTTGATGATATTTTGTAAGTTGCAGCAAACTGCGCTCACGCAAAGCCAGCATAATTATTTGCACACAAGTCGATGTTTTGAATTACACCTGGGTGGCGGCCTGGAAATTGCCACCAGTTGAGGTGAGCTTAGTGGGTTTTCTTTAAGTACATTTTCTCAAGGGATGCATGTACATTGTTGGTGAAGCCAGAATTTATTATGCACTCCCAGCGGCCTGGAATCAGGAGGCAGCAAGGAGTCGATCACACTGGTGGGTCTGGATCACATATCAGCCGGACCAGATAAGGACATGAGATTTCCTTCCCTGAAGAACATTTGCGAACCAGATGTTTGGTTTCATGATTACTGGTCCTGAGATTATTTTCTTATATTTTTGTTCACTCGAGGGTTGTACGTTTTATGGGCTGAGTCAGCAATTAATCACTGGCGTAATGGTAGAGTTGCTGCCTTACAGCGCCGGAGACCCGGGTTCGATCCACTATGGCTGCTGTCTGTACGGAGTTTGTACATTCTCCCCGTGAATGCGTGGGGTTTCTCCGAGATCTTTGGTTTCCTCTCACATTCCAAAGATGTACAGGTTTGCAGCTTAATTGGCCTGGTATAAATGTAAATTATAGTCCCCAGTGTGCGTAGGGTAGTGTTAGTGTGCGGGGATCGCTGTCGGTGCGGACTCGCTGGGCTGAAGGGCCTGTTTCCGCGCTGTATCTCTGAAATAGACTAAACTAAACTAAACCAATCCCTAATTACTCTTGAGAAGGTGGTGATGAGTTGCTGTTGCTCCTGAGGTGTGGCTATATATTTATAACGTTCTGAAGGGGTCGTTCTAGAATTTTGCCCAGGGCCAGTGAAGGAAAGGCAATATACTTCCAAGGCGCTCGGATGGCAACATTCAACTGCTGGTGTTCCTGTGTTTATGGGACCTTTGCCCTTCTAGTTGGTAGAGGTCATGAGTTTGGTAGATGCTGCCCAGAGGATCTTGTAGAGTTACTGCAGCACACATTGCAAAGCTAAATGGTAAAAACCTCTTCTACTGGCACACTGGCCTTCATCGGTCATTGTGGATTGAGTATAGAAGTTGGGAGGTAATCTTGCAGTTGTATAAGATGTTCGTGAGGCCGCATTTAGAGTATTGTGTTCAACTCTGAGCACCGTGATATAGGAAAGATGTTGTCAAAGCTGGAAAGGGTACAGAGAAGATTTATGAGGCTGGTGCCAGAACTCTCGGGTTTGAGCTATGGGGAGAGGTTGGGCAGGCTGGTGCTCTATCCCCTGGAGCGCAAGAGGATGAGGGGTGAAAGATGTACAAAATGATAGGAGGAATAGATCAGGTAGACACACAGAGTCTCTTGCCCAGAGTGAGGGAATCGAGAACCAAAGGTTATAGGTTCAAGGTGAAGGGGGAAAGATTTTTTGGAACCTTTTACACCAAGGGCGGTGGGTATATGGACCGAGCTGCCAAAGGCCAAACACAGGCAAGTGGGACTAGTGTAGATGGGACATGATGGTCGGTGTGGGCCGAAGGGCCTGTTTCTAAACTGTATCACTCTATGACTCTCCACTGTGCATTGAAATGAGATTGAGACAATGGTTGTCGATGTGATGCCAAACATGTGGGCTGCCATGTCCTGTATGGGGTCCAGTTATTGAAGCTGCGTTCATCCAGGTGTTGGAGCAAAAATAGAAAGGCCAGGCAGAGTTGGTGTTCGAAGTAATGGGCGATTTATTCAACAAAGCTGACCTGTCAAGTGTGACTTTGGTACTTTTGTTTACATTCTCAGATGACGGGGTTACTCAGAGACTCGATTTACAGGAACACAAATTTGCAGGTTGCGGATTAACAATACAACAAAGTCTTAATGACAGAATGGAACTCAGAACAACTTAGTTAGGTCACAAACAGAATGACATGACTATCCACAAGTCTAAATCCATTAACAGTATATCCAAATTTCTGTACATGCATAATCAATTACATTCCTTTTTGGCTTTGGCTGCAGTTTCCTGCCACCACATTAGTACAAACCTCATCCCTATTCACCAGTTATTAGTCCTCAATACAACCCCTTCAACACAGACAGGTGAAGAGTATTCCATCAACAACAACTGAAGAAGGGTCTCGACCCGCAATGTTGCCTATTTCCTTCACTCCATTGATGCTGCCTCACCCACGGAGTTTCTCCCGCATTTCTGTTTACCATCAACAACCACCCTCGCTTTCAGTTTGTAGATGGTGGACAGGCTTTGGGGAGTCAAGAGAGGAGTTATTTGCAACAAAATTCCAAGCCTCTGACCTACTGTTGTTGGCTTTTCCAGTTCAGTTTATTTTCAATGATACGCAAAGATATCTAATTAGTTCAATTGAAGATGTCCATGCTGTGATTTGAATTGGATGAATAGTCTGGAATACGGGCTACTGGTCCAGTAATATTAGCCAGTAATAATATCGGCATAGGCTCGGCAATTGTTTTGCTGAACACCTCCACTCACTCCACCTAAACCAACCTGATCCCCCGGTTGTTAAACACTTTAACTCCCCCTCCCATTGCCACACTGACCTTTCTGTCCTGGGCCTCCTCCATTGTTAGAGTGAGGCCCAGCGCAAATTGAAGGAACAGCACCTCCTATGTTGCTTGGGCAGCTGACACCCCAGTGATATGAACATTGACTTCTCTAACTTCAAGTAGACTTGCTTTCCCTTTCTCTCCATCCCTCCCCCTTCCCAGTTCTCCGACCAGTCCTTCTGTCTCCGCATACATTTTATCCCTGTTTACTTTGTTGTCACCTTCTCACAGCGAACAATGATTTATTCTACATTTTCCTTGATTTCTATTCCCTTTGCCCTATTTTCACATCTCACACTTCCTTATTTATATATCTCCCTCTCCCCTGACATCAGTCTGAAGAAGGGTCTTGACTTCCTACACAGTTATATTAGTTCCTCCAATACTGCATCTCACTTTACTCAGTTTGGGTTGGAGTTCAGTTGCTTGCAACAGCTCGCGTACCTCTGAACAATCTCCAGTGTCAACCTTTATGGATATCTAATTTCATCCCCTCTGATCTGACTGTAACGGACACGTCTTCTAAATCTCCAACAACAGTTGACCCGAAAGCCCTTCGGTTTTTGGGGAATGTTCAAAAGATCGTATGGACTTCTTGCTACATCAACTGGTCACAGATGATTCAGCTGCCCTGTTGGGGCAGAAACAGGAATAAAAAAATGTCCCTTCTCCAATCTCTGGCCTTGAAAAACCAAAGAGACCAGATTTAAGGGGAAAAAAAAGCAATGTTTCGCAGGCGTTATGGATTAGCAACTGCAATGGGCGGCTGAGAGCTTGCAGCGATGTGAGCCTTCATTGCTTCCACCACATGATGTGATCCATGGCTAAGTTTTCATGAGCAGATTCGACCACAGCATGGCGCACAGCATACAGCCAAAGCTCAAACCATGGCAAACAATTGCTCAGACTAGAAGATAGACCCAAAAAGCTGGAGTAACTCAATGGGTCAGGCCGCATCTCTGGAAAAAGGTGTAGGTGATGTTTCGGTATGGGACCCTTCGTTACCTATCCCTTCTTATTGATATTGGTAGTGACAGATTGTCCTACACAAGCATGGTTTCCTGTTGTAAACAAATTACAAATGGCTAGGGAGCCTTACATGATTATTCCCAAGAATAAAAATCTACTGGTAAATCCAGTCACTGGGGATCAACATCCTTTACATGATCGTATTGATCTGTTAATTTGCAGATTTTAAGGAGGCCATACCTGGGGAGAGGACTGTCTCATCGGACTGTGGATGTTGTCACGTCGGCCTGCAGGGATAGTACACAGCAGCAATATATCACCTATATAAGGAAGTGGGAGCAATTCTGCCTACAGCAGAATATTGTATATCACACTGCAGGGATCGCGGACGTATTGGAGTTTTTGTCAACTCTTTATTTCGACCAAAAATTAAGTTACAGTGCGATCAATTCAGCCAGAAGTGCTCTGTCTTCTTATTTACCTATGAATGCAGAATTACATACAGTAGGGACACATCCGTTAGTTTCACGATTCATGAAGGGAGGTTTCAATTCTAATCCTCCTAAACCCAGGTATGCCGGGATTTGGAATGTGTGTGAGGTTCTTATGGTTCTTCGCCAGTGGGCTCCGGTTACAAGCCTATCTATAGCCAAATTAACTATTAAGGTGGTCATGCTTATGGCGTTGGTTTCAGCTCAACGTGTACAAACGTTGCAAAAGCTACGGCTAGATAGAATGCATGTGTCGGCAGATGCCATTATATTTTATGTCTATGATTTGCTTAAACATAATATAAGAGGCATGACAGGATGTAAGATTGTGTTTTCAGCATACCCCGCAGATGATCGCTTGTGTGTAGTCTCACATTTATCTCGTTACATTGAGATTACTAAACCTCTGAGAGGAACAGAGTTGGCTTTGTTTATTCGTCACAAAAAACCACACAGTAAGGTGTCGGTGCAAACAATTTCAAGGTGGCTAAAGCAGGTCCTGGCAAGTGCTGGAATTGATACTGATAAATTCAAATCTCATTCCACCAGGGCGGCATCAACTTCCGCGGCAAGGGCGATGGACGTGCCAATAGACCATGTCCTCGCGGCCGCAGGATGGTCCAGTGAGCTAACTTTTCAGAGGTTTTATCACAAGCCGATTTCAAGGCTCGTGGTGTTTGCTGATTCTGTTTTGAGTACTGTTACAGTTTCCCCCTGAGTCAGAGGGGTTTGTTATGATTTGTTTGTAAATAAACTGTTATTCATTTAACAAATGTTGTTACTGATGCATGATTGATTGTTAACGACTTTTGAGTCAATCCAGGCAGTGTGAACGTCGGATTTGGGTCTGCGGCGTGAATTCACAGTGCTTTGAAGTCTTCACGTAGTCACTCACGTGACTCCGAAGTAAAATAGTAAGATTAAATGAGAACTTACCAGTTTGAAGTTTGATCTTTATTTTATGAGGAGTCGAGTTGAGGGACTACGTGCCCTCCACTCCCACCCTCATAGATCTCATCTGGTAGTTCTAGTTTTATCATCTTACCATTATACTTCAGTCATTCTGTGAATTCATTCCGCTGCTTTGAAGATTGACGCACCAACGGCTGTACGGGCTTCTATTCACGTAGTCCCTCAACTCGACTCCTCATAAAATAAAGATCAAACTTCAAACTGGTAAGTTCTCGTTTAATCTTACTATTTCAGAAGACAAACGCAAAATGCTGGAGTAACTCAGCGTGACGGGCACCATCACTGGGTAGAAGGAATAGGTTTCAGGTCGAGAACCTTCTTCAGACTGAGAGTCAGGGGAGAGGGAGACACAAAGACGAGGAAGTGTCAGGTGTGAAAAGGAGATATCAAAGGGGACAAAGCACGAGGAAAATGCAGAATAGATCATAGGAGAAGGTGACAACAAAGCAAAAAGAGATAAAATGTAATCAGGGGATGGTCAGACAGGTTGGAGAATTAGGAAGGGGGAGGGATGGAGAGAGAGGGAACGCAAGACTTACGAAGTTGGAGATAGGAAAATTCATACCACTGGGGTGCAAGCTACCCAAGTGAAATATGAGGTGCTGTTCCTCCAAAACGTCACCCATCCCTTCTCTGCCAGTCCTGCTGAGTAACTCCAGCACTCTGTGTCTGTCTTGATTCCTGTGCCTTTGTGTGCACTTTGACACAGTGTACACAGGTGATTGTCAGCTGCTCATCTCCCTGTGAAGAAACTTGAGAAGAACTTCTAGTTTTTCACATGTGAGGGCACATTCCATTTTTGCCCTGCTCCGGGACATTGTTTCTGGGGCAACATCCTTTTCAATACAATATCCTCAGGGCTGCAGTAACCTAGTGTTTCATCGGCTGGCATCTGTTGTTAAAGCTGCACCAACAAGCGTATTATTTTAAAGAGAGCAAAATACCACCACATGTTCCTTTGTTATTTTAGTTTAGTTTAGAGATACAGCGTAGAAACAGGCCCTTCGACCCACTGAGTCCGCGCCAACCACTGATCCCCACACACACACTATCATACACACACCAGGGACAATTTACATTTATACCAAGCCAATTAACCTACAAATTTGTACGTGTTTGGAGTGTGGGAAGAAATCGAAGATCTCTGAGAAAAGCCACGTAAGTCACGGGGGAGAACGTACAAACTCCATACAGACAGCACCTGTAGTCGGGATTGAACCTGGCTCTCTGGAGCTGTAAGTGCTTTAAGGCAGCAACTCAACTGCTGCGCCACCATGCTGCCTTATTGTTTCAATTAACTTATTGAAGAACAAAAGTAGTCGGTAAACTTTTCTTTTAAGTTAACGGCATGTTTCGACTTACTATCTAGGTGTAAAATCAAGAGTCCAGATCAGTTACCTCGAGTAGAAACATTTCAATGTTTACCCAGTGAAAAGTACATGGGGTTAGTTTCTACCTTGGGGGTCCATTATACCATCTCAGTTACTTGCTCGAGGCAATGAGCAGAAAACTCTACTCTTGGCAATCCTTGCCCTTGGTTTATCTCATTTATGGAACATTTCTCATAGCAAGTGATGAATTCCATCTCTAATTCGTCAGGAAATGAATGGGGCCTAGGCCACGAGGTCACACACAGTCAACGCTTTCTCCTTTCATTCCACTTTGTTTTCATTTTGGAACGTCTCTTTAAAATATATTAATGTCCCGGTGTTCATGTGCACAATATTTTCTTTATGGCGCAGTGGATTAGTGTCTCTGTACATCCCTGGACCTCTGAAACGTAACATCACGTTGGGTGGTCTAACACTGACTGGCATCTGCTGTTTACGTACCATTTCGTAAAAGAAAAGGACTGTTAAATGTTTGTGTTTATTTTATTACTTTAATTTAATTACATTTATTTATAATAATTGTACATGTATTAAATATCTCAGTGATAGCTTCTTTCTTATTCCTATGCATGGCATTCTCACCACATGACACAACAGAATCAAATAGAATCAGATGAAACTATTTGACACAAGATGGTCATAAGTGATAGGAGCAGAATTTGGCCATTTGGCCCATCATGTCTGCTCCGCCATTCAATCGTGGCCGATCTATCTTTCCCTCATAACCGCATTCTCCTGCCTTCTCCCCACAAGGTGATGCCTTGAAATTCTACCCAATTAGTCCCATTCTATTGCTTGTTCTTCATGAAGATTAATAATTAAATACAGTGTATATTGGTTCACGCCCTTGTGATCTTTCACTTTCTGATTAGCTTGTTGGGTTTACACAAGATCATTGCTCCCTGCAATAGGTACCATAGGAGCAGTTCTATGCTGAGAGGTCTGGTGCCCGTGAATGCCTGAGCACTTTGCTGTCATGGTAGTGAGGATGGTATGTGGGGAAATGGGATCACAGGGCAACATCTAAAATGACCAGAGTCACAAAATGCTGGAGTAACTCAGCGGGACAGGCAGCATCTCTGGGTAGAAGGAATGGGTGACGTTTCGGCTCGAGACCCTTCTTCAGACTGAGAGTCGGGGGAGAGGGAGACGCAGAGATATGGAAGGGTAAGGCATGAGAATGAGACATCAAAGGGGGCGAAGACCAAGGACAATGTAGATTCGCTCATTGTTAGCAGAGGGGAAGGTGACAGCGAAGCGTAAAAAAGAAAAATAATAATTCAGGAAGACAGTCAGACTGTTCGGAGAAAGAGGATGGGGAGGGGGGAAATTAGAGGCAGAGGGAAAGCAAGTGTTACTTGAAGTTAGAGAAGTCGATATTCATCCCTCAGGGTTGTAAGGTGCCCGAGCAAAATATGAGGTGCTGTTCCTCCAATTTGCGCTGGGCTCAACAGCATCTACTTCTAAAATGATCACATTTTCTGTCTTTAAAGGATTGTCTTGCAAAGCCACACTCAAATTCCATGCTGTGTGTGAAATAAATGTGGTCTTCTCTGAGTACCTCCCACAATGATGTATGGCATGCAATTGAAATGAAGAAATGAGACACAAGTAATTATCAAAGCAGTGAAGGTTGAGAGGAGATTTGAAAGAGCTGTGCGAGATCAAGACTGATTTTGGCTGGGGAAGCAGAGAGAAACTGTTCCCATGTGTCTCCTTACTTTTCTGCATATCTTTCATTCATTTGTTCCATATCTCTCTCCATCACCGTCTATATCTCTCACTTCCCCTTACTCTCAGTCTGAAGAAGGGGCTCGACCCGATCACCTACAAAGAAGAAAGAAACAGAGTCCATCAGGGCTATGAAAAGGGTTGTGCAGTTAAGGAAAGTAAGACGTGGGTTATGAGAAAAGGGAGGAGGAATGATATAACAAAAGGGAACCGCGGGCGGTGCAGTGGTGCAGCGGCAGAGTTGCTGCCTTACAGCACTTGCAGCGCCAGAGACCCGGGTTCAATCCCGACTACGGGTGCTGTCTGTGTGGTTGCATCTTCTCCCTGTGACCGCGTTGGATTTCTCCGAGGTCTGCAGTTTCCTCCCACACTGCAAAGATGTACAGGTTTGTAGGTTAATTGGCTTGGTGTATGTGTAAAATTGTCCCTAGTGTGCGTACCCTACATGAGCGAGGATTGCTAGTTGATGCAGACTCAGTGGGCCGAAGGACCTATATGTGCACTGCATCTCTAAACTAAGCTAAACTAAACTAAGATAGGCACACAATGATGGAGTAACACAGTGTGTCAACATCTTTGCAGAAAATGGATCAATGACGTTTCGCGTACGGAACTTTCTTCCGATGATTATAGGGGGAAGGAGGGGGAAGCATGAACAGACAAGGAGGAATGATTCCAGGATAATGACTAAATAGCATATTCTGTACCATACTAATTCAATGAATGGTTGTGAATGTCTTATGCCATACCGCACAACTTGCTTGCTACAATACATAACAAAACCTTTACATAGAATTTTCAGTGAGCCCTTTCATTTAATCCACCCCATCACAGGAAGGATGTGGAGGTTTTGCTGATGGTGCAGAAAAGGTTTAAGCAGAATGTAGCCTGGTTTAGGACGTATTAGATGCAATGAGAGGTTGGACAAACTTGGATTATTTTCTCTGGGACACCTTAAGTGTGTAAGCGTATGAGAGATATAGATAGGGTGCACCTTTTTGCTAGGGTGTAAAAGTCAAAGAATAGAGAGCATAGCTTTAAGGTGAGAGGAACAATGTTTAAAGGATGTGTAGGGATGAACTGCAGATGCTGGTTTATACCAAAGATAGACACAAGATGCTGGTGTAACTCAGTATGTCAGGCAGCATCTCTGGAGAAAAAGAATACGTGACGTTCCGGTTTGGAACCCTTCTTCAGGCTTGAAAGTTTAAAGGAGGTGTGCAGGGCAAGTATTTTATACAGAGGGTGACAGGCGCCTGGATTGTGCTGTCATGGTTGGTGATGCTGGCTGCAGAAGGGTCTTGACACAAAACTTCTCTCCAGAGATGTTGCTTGTCCCGCTGAGTTACTCCAGCTTTGTGTGTCTATATCTGGAAGATTCGATAATGGCATTTTAAGAGGCCTTTAGGTAAATACATGGAAATGCAGGGAACGGAGATTTAAGGACCATGCGTAGGCATAGGAGATTAGCTTAACTCCATTATGGTTGGCACTGAATTTGTGGTTCGGAGGGCCGCACATTTATATGTTCAATGTTCAAAATAACAAAGAACAAAATGATCAAAGTCAAAGTCACAGGACTAGATGTTAAGAAGTCCCTTGTGCCAGTAGGTGGGGAGCATTTCACGACATTCATTGATTGCTGAGAGTGGTGGACGCTCAACATCGGGGGGGGGGGGGGCGGGGGGGGGGGGGGGGGTTATGTATACGTATATCTTGGCCTGGGTAACCTTCAGGACAGCTGGGCACAGGACACATCATCAGTAGTGTACCCTTGCATCACTGGGTGTTTCGGCCTTTTATCACTATACACCCTCCACAAGGGCGGCCCGCTGCAGGATGATCAGCCCTCAGCGTGTGTCCCGTGTCAAACTGCCTCAAAGATTCATCATGACGCATTTGGGGCCCAGCATGGGTCTTTTCCGCTTGAGCCAAATCCAACTGCTGCTTCTTTCCGCCGCGTCTGAGAGTGGTCTTATGGTCTTCTGCAGAGCCTGACCGTGGATTCCAAGCTCCTTCAGCATTCTGATGGTAGATGACGCAACAAATCCTCTGCATCCCACTTCAACTGGATAAACGTTGATGTTCCAGCCACGCTGCCTTGCCTCTGCTGCAAGCTCTGTGTAGCGCAGCTTCTTACGCTCATAGGCCTCCACTACAGAGTTCTCCCATGGAACTGTGAGCTCTATGATGTAAGCAGTCTTCTGTGAAAGGGACCAGAACACCAAATCTGGCCTGAGGTTGGTTGAAGCAATTTCAGGTGGAAAGATTAGTTGTCGGCCGATGTCCGCCAGCATCCTCCAGTCACGGGCCCTGCATAGGTTTCCTTCTTCTGATCTAGTGGAAGGATGTTTCGGTGTTTTCTGTCCTTCTCGGACAAAGGTTGTCGCGCTTAAGTGGGAGGGGTTGCTTGCTCTCGGAGGCAAGGAGTTGGTCGCACACAGCCTGTTCTCAAGGGCTGTTGCCAGGCTTTTTAATACCTGATTATGCCTCCACGTGTATCTCCCTTGCGTGAGGCTGGTCTTGCAGCCTACCATGATGTGTTTGAGGGTCGCTGAAGTTGGGCAGAGGGCACAGGTTGGATCCTCGCCGTACCACTGATTGAGGTTCTTTGGTGATGGAAGGACGTCGTATGTCGCTCTGATGATGAAGCTGATCTTGCTTGATTCCATTTCCCATAGTTCTTTCCAGCTGATCTTCCTCCGCTCCACACCTTCCCACTGCATCCATTGCCCCTGTTTGGCAAGCGAGACCGCCTTTGCACTTCTTGCGGCCTCCTCCTGTCGCCGCACCTCCTCAACCACCAATGTCCTCCGCTCTGATGTTGTGGTCTTTCGCCAAGTTGGTTTACTTGTCGTAAGGCCAAAGCCTCCTCTTCCCTGCTGCACTTGCCCCACGACGTCTTTGTGGCTCAGGGCTGATGAAGCTTGCTGTACTGCATCAGATGGTGTCCACTTCTGGCCGGTTACTAGGGGCGGCGCAACAGCACTGATGGTCTTGTCTCTAGAGTCCCTCAGTGTCATCTGGAGTCTTACTTTGGAACACTTGTATTCCTCTGTTAGACTAGTGAGAGGTAGTTCCAGGACCCCTTTGCCATAGAGGCCGATGTTAGTTAGACATCGTGGGACACCGAGCCATTTCTTCGCGTATGAAGTTATGGTTCGCTCCATCTTCTCCACAGTTGTTATTGGAGCTTCATAAACGGTCAGTGGCCACATTGTCCCGAGGAAGGAGTCCAAACTGTAGGCACCAGATCTTCAGTTTCCCAGGCAGTAGGGTCTGATTGATGATCTCCAGGCCGTTGACAATTTCTTGCCTTAGCTGTTGCACCTGCTCTTTGTCCTTGAGACTTGCGTTGTACCATCTGCCCAGGCTTTTTACTGGCTGCTCAGACACTGTTGGTTTTAGGTCGTCACCGATGCAGAACCTTGTGTCTCTAAGCACCCCCTTAACTATGGAGATGCTTCGAGACTTACTTGGTTTGATTTTCATTCGGGCCCACTTGATGTTCTCCTGCAGCTTTCCAAGTAGCCGCTTGGTGCATGCTGCAGTAGTGGTTATTGTTGTCATATCGTCCATGTATGCCCTGATGGGTGGCAGACGGAGCCCAGCTCTGGTTCGTTCACCGCCCACCACCCATTTTGAGGCCCTGATGATGACTTCCATGGCCATTGTAAAGACCAAGGGTGAGACTGTGCAGCCTGCCATGATGCCTACTTCCAAGCGCTGCCATGTTGTACTGAATTCAGCTGTTGTGAAGCACAGCTGCAGGTCTTGGAAATAGTTCTTGACCAGTGTGGTGATGAGCTCTGGTACATGGAAAAAGGCAAAAGATTCCCAAAGGAGTTCATGTGGAACTGAACCAAATGCATTGGCCAGATCGAGGAAGATCACATGTAGGTCTCTCTTGTCCTTCTTAGCTGCTTGGATCTGGTGCCAGATCATGCTTGTATGCTCCAAGCAGCCCGAAAAACCTGGAATTCCTGCTTTCTGTACAGATGTATCAATGTACTTGTTTGTTACCAGATAGGTGGATAGCCTTTGTGATACAATGCTGAAAAAGATTTTTCCCTCGACGTTGAGGAGACATATTGGCCGGAATTGGCTGATGTCTGATGCATCCTTTTCTTTAGGTATTAGTATGCCGCCGGCCCTTCGCCACACCTTAGGTATTGTTTGCTTCTTCCACACCACCCTCATGAGCTTCCATAGAAAGTGTAACACATCCGGTGCATTCTTGTAGAGCTTGTATGGTACTCCGTTTGGCCCCGGAGCTGATGCTGCTCTTGCTCGCCGGACAGTGTTCTCTACCTCTTTCCATTTCAGACGGCTGGTGTCCAGGTTGAATTCAGGTGGTTGAATAGGTGGGATGTCATGTGGGATGACTAACTTCTCATGCCTTTTCGTGTCTTGGTGGGCCTTTTCCAGGTGTTCCTCCAATTCTTGTTTTGATGTTTTCAAAGTTCCACTTTTTTCCTTTGCGAAGAGGTCTTTGATGAACTTGAAAGGGTCTTTGTAGAACCGTGTTCTTGTGTGTTCTTTATTCTTGCGAAGTTTCCTCATGTTCTCTGCTTTTCGCAAGGTTGCCAATCGGCTCTTGATGTCCTTTTGGAGTAGCATGAGACCTTCTCTCTCTGCGTCAGTTGCTTTTTTCCATTGCTTTTTCAACTGTCTCCTCTCTCTGATTAGCCTCTCGATCTCCT
Source organism: Okamejei kenojei (assembly GCA_035221665.1). Taxonomy (NCBI): domain Eukaryota; kingdom Metazoa; phylum Chordata; class Chondrichthyes; order Rajiformes; family Rajidae; genus Okamejei; species Okamejei kenojei. The sequence goes on along the minus strand of CM069132.1, from coordinate 13,421,278 downwards.
GCTGCCTCCTGGACTTGATTGGTGTTGGTAACTTCTTTCCACCTCTCCCTTTACTCACCCCAAACCGTTCTTCTCCATAGCTGTAGATTATGTTGCCCATCCTTTCAAGCTTTTCCACTGCTGTGCCCACTTGTTGCTCCAAGATATGTATAAGGTCACTGTTGACCGTTTCCCACTCTTTCTTTTCAACAGCTTTGGGCCACTTCACTCCAGGTTTATGCCCTTTGATCTTTCCCTCCAATGGAGGTCTTTGTAGTTGTTGCGTGGGCTCCTCCACCGGCATTTCTGTGCTTGTATCACCCTCTTCAGTGACATGGGTGCTGATGCTCTGCGAACTTTGGTTTGTGTCCCGTCGCTGTGCTTCATTCGACTGATTTGACTGGTTGCTTCGTAAGAAGTACTGGTCAATGCGAGGCCCATGTCTCTGCTCTCTCAAGCACTTTTTCCTCCCTTGGTGGATCTTCAAGCCCATCATTGATGTTCTTTTCTCCCAACCACAGATGCACACCTGAAGTTTGTGTCCCGCAGCTGTTATGGATGTCTCATGTGCCATGCTCTCCTTGTCCGTGGTCGTTTCCGTTCCTGGGTCTGTAACCGTGTTATCAATCGGTGAGCCATCTTGCGCCCCCGCTCTCGCAGGCTCTAGGGGTATTTCTTTTAATTTACTTTTTGTAGCATTTAGCGGGTGTCTCCAACTAGCTGAAAGTCAAAGTCAAATTCAAAAGTCAAAGTCAAAAGTCAAAAGAGTTTATTGTCATGCGTCCCTGACAGGACAATGAAATTCTTTCTTTGCATAGCACAACAGAACATAGTAGGCATTGACTACAATTATATACGTAAATACACACATTAATTAATAAATTAATAAAGTGCAAATAACAGATGGAGGGGTATTAATGTTCAGAGTTTTGTCCGAGCCAGGTTTAATAGCCTGATGGCTGTGGGGAAAAGTAGCTAATTCCTGAACCGGGTTGTTGCAGTCCTCAGGCTCCTGTACCTTCTACCCGAAGGTAGCAGGGAGATGAGTGTGTGGCCAGGGTGGTGTGGGTCCTTTTTGAGGCAGCGACTGTGGTAGATCCCCTCGATGGAAGGAAGGCCAGAGCAATGTTTACTACATTTCGTAGTCTTTTCCTCTCCAGGGCACTCAAGTTGCCGAACCAAGCCACGATGCAACCAAGTCAGCAAACTCTCTACTGTGCACCTGTTAGAGGTAGAGAGAGTCCTCCTTGACAGACCGACTCCATAATCTTCTCAGGAAGTAGAGGCGCTGATGAGCTTTCTTAATAATTGCATCTGTGTTCTTGGACCAGGAAAGATTTTCACAGATGTGCACACCCAGGAATTTGAAGCTCTTGGTCCCTTTCAACCATCGACCCGTTGATATAACTGGACTCTGGGTCCCCATCCTACTCCTTCCAAAGTCCACAATCAGTTCCTTGGTTTTGCTGGTGTTGAGGGCCAGGTTATTGTGCTGGCACCATATGGACAGTCGCTCGATCTCTCTTCTGTACTCCGACTCATCCCCATCAGTGATACGTCCCACAACAGTGGTGTCGTCAGCGAACTTGATGATGGAGTTCGCACTATGACCGGCTACGCAGTCATGAGTATAGAGAGAGTACAGCAGGGGGCTGAGCATGCAGCCTTGAGGTGCTCCCGTGCTGATTGTTATCGAGTCTGACACATTTCCACCAATATGACCAGACTGTGGTCTGTGAATGAGGAGGTCGAGGATCCAATTGCAGAGGGATGCGCAGAGGCCCAGTTCTGCGAGTTTGGTAATCAGCTTGGAGGGGATGATGGTGTTAAATGCCGAGCTGTAGTCAATGAATAACAGCCTGACATATGAGTTTTAATTGTCCAAGTAGTCCAGAGCGGAGTGGAGAGCCAGCGAGATCGCGTCCACCGTTGATCTGTTGTGGCGGTAAGCGAACTGCAGTGGGTCCAGGTTTTTGTCGAGGTAGGAGTTGATTTGCGCCATGATTAACCTCTCGAAGCACTTCATCACCACAGGCGTAGTGCCACAGGTCGATAGTCATTGAGGCACGTCACCTTGCTCTTCTTGGGCACCGGTATTATTGATGCCCTTTTGAGGCAGGTGGGAACCTCAGACCTCAGAAGTGACAGGTTGAAAATGTCCGTAAAAACCTCCAGCCAGTTGGTCTGAAATACCATCACAGCGAATGGGGGCTCGGGAAGGCACATCGGTGTTCTCCCTATCAAAGCGTGCGTAAAATGCATTGAGCTCATCAGGGAGTGATGTATCGCCGACATCCGAGCTGCCTCCTGGTTTCGCCTTGTAGGAGGTGATTGTATTCAGTCCCCGCCACAGCTGCCGAACATCCGTCTCATCCTCCAGATGAGACAAATAACACCTCTTTCGTCAGTACGATTTAAAGGACACAAGGCAAATCTCATTGTATTCTGGCTCCATTGCTTCTAACCAACATAACAATTTAACTAATTTATCTCTTTTATTTTAGGAAGAAAGTTAACTTTAGTTAAAATTTGTTCCTGTCATGTTCCACATTGCCACATTGTTACAATGAAGCAAATTAAGCATGGAGGTACTGTGTCATCTGGGGGTGTAGTAAGATGCCATAGAAAAATGATAACTTTGCTTGTAGCATTTGATTGTTGCAGTTTAGTTTAAGTTAGATACAGGCTGGAAACAGACCCTTCGGCCCACTGAGTCTGCACCGACCAGCGATTCCCGCTCATTAACTATGGACAATTTACACTTTTACCAAGCCAATTAACCTACAAACTTGTACGTAATTGGACTGTGGGAGGAAACCCAAGATCTCGGAGAAAACCCACGCCGGTCACGGGGAGAATGTACAAACTCCGTACAGACAGCGCCCATAGTCAGTATCGAACCCGTGTCTCCGGCACAGCGAGCGCTGTAAGGGGAGACTTTGCCACATTGAGAGTGTTATGTTCAGTTCTGGAAACCATGTTATAGGAAATATGTTGTCAAGCCAGAGAAAGGGTACAGAGAAGATTTAGGAGGATGTTGCCAGGACTAGAGGATCTGAGCTCTAAGGAGAGGTTGAGCAGGCTGGGACTCTATTCCAGGATTACAGGAGGATGAGGGTTGACCTTATAGAGGTGTATAAAACCATGAGAAGAATAAATCGGGTAGATGCACAAGAGTCTCTGCCTTGAGTAGGTGAATCGAGGACCAGGGGACATAGGTTTAAGGTGAAGGGGAAAAGATTTAATAGGAATCTGAGGGTGACTTTTTCACACAAAGGGTGGTGGGTGTATGGAACAAGCTGCCAGAGGACGTAGTTGAGGCTGGGAGTATCCCAACGTTTAAGAGACAGTTAGAAAGGTACATGGAAAGGACAGGTTTGGAGGGATATGGACCAAACTCAACCAAGTGGGACCTGTGTCGGCAGGAAATGTTGGCTGGGTTGGGCAAGTTGGGCCAAAGGGCCTGTTTCCACACTGTATTTATGTCTATGACTTTGCTAATACGGTAGATTAAGTTCTCACAGTGATCATTACATAACACATCTTAAGAGATAGACTCCTGTTTTACCCGCATCGCTGCAGAATTCAGCTTAATCTACATTCACTATTGGGTGCCAGGCACATTACCACAATGTTAAGATTTGTTATTAATCGCGAATTGGACTTTCAATTCATCCCTTGAAAACAACGTCGTAATGTCGCCACATTTGAGACTCGGCACAACCTCGAGCTGAAAGAAAAACAAATGGAGCAAAGTTATTCGAGTTTGAAATAAGTCAAAACTCTCGCTTTAGATTTTGAACTTAGCTTGTGTCTCCCTATTAATGTACCACACACGTTTATAGAAATTCTTCAAGTTTTCCCAGTTGTTTTCACGTCCAGATTTATCTTCTCGAACAGCCGGAGTGGATTGTTATTATTGGCTTTATTCAAAGCCTCAAGTATTTGTTTTTTAAAATATGTTTCAAAAGGTTAGAGCTGACTTTAACCCCTCTTTATATTTTGAAAAGATTCAATATCAGTAAAAGACGCACCCACCTGGATTTCAGTCTCAGCTTGACCCGGGGGTGACCCGTCATTGCATTTAAAGACTGCTTTCAATCAATAACCAACCTCGAGTGGATCCCCTGCTGAAAGTTGAAATGAGTTCGGGGACAAAGGATTGTAAGTCTGGCCGCGCACTATCCAGGGTCTGATTGCGGTTGTGATCGTTTGGTTCAGTTCAGACTTTAATGCACTTGCACAGCGTTACAATCACCTCTGACCTGCTTCCAGTTATGAAGTAGGTTAAGTCGAGATGACATTTCCAGCTTCAAAAACCCTCCAGTGTTTTCAGTAACTTCAATCGCTTGAGCAAAATGCACATGGCATTGGATTCATTTAGAGTCATTGAGTGATACAGTGTGGAAACAGGCTCTTCAGCCCAACTTGCCCACACCGGCCAACATGTCCCACCTACTCTGGTCCCACCTGCTTGCATGTAGTCCATATCCCTCCAAACCTGTCCTATCCGTGTACCTGTCTAACAGTTTGTTGAACATTGGGATTGTCCCAGCCTCAATTACCTTCTACGGCAGCTTGTCCCATACACCCACCGCCCTTTGTCAGAACATGTTACCCCTCACATTTCTATTTCTGTCATTTTACTCAATGAGCACCAAAAAAACAATTTGTAGGAAAAGGAATATGAAATTGACAAACCCGTACAAAACACACCTTTGTAGATTTAATCTGATGTGTCCAGAAATGTGTAGGAAGGAACTGCAGATGCTGATTTCAACCGAAGATGGATACAAAAATCTGGAGTATCTCAATGGGACAGGCAGCATCTCTGGAGAGAAGGAATGGATGATGTTTTGGGTTAAGACCCTTCTTCAGACCCGAAACGTCACTCATTCCTACTCTCCAGAGATGCTGCCTGTCCCGATGAGTTACTCCAACTTTTTGTGTCTATCTTCAATTTAAACCAGCATCTGCAGTTCCTTCTTAAACGATATAGAACAAATGAATGAAAGATGTGCAAAAAACTAATGATGATAAAGGATACAGACCATTGTTAGCTGTGGGTTAGGTGAAAATGAGTTATCCAGACAAAGAAACTCTCCAGGATGACAGTGAAACTAGTACAACGACTAGGATGGGGAGGGACAGGGTGAGAAGGGATGCTTGGGTACTTGAAGTTGGAGAATTCAATTTTAATATCATTGGGTTGTAAGCTGCCCAAGTAAAATATGAGGTGTTTCAAGAGATGTGATCTTCATAAAATAGACTTCTAACCCATACTAAACACATCCTCATACTCTCAAGACTCTGAATGTTTATCGTACCAAGGTTTCTTATAATTTTATATACTTTTATCATATCACCCATTAGACTCTGATGCACTTTTCTCACCATAACTGTGAAACCTGTATCAATGGTCATCCATTTCCAATTTGTCTGCCCGTTGGTACAAATTTTCCCCTGACCTAGTTCCTTTCCGCAAATTCCTGAAAGTGGGTTCCATGATTATTTGAAGATTTAATTCTGAAGAAAGATGTTTGTTCCCACATTTTTCTTTTGCCTAGATGCAGAGAACTTCGAACATAGAACACAGCAGCACACGAACAAGTTGTTTCATCCGCCATGTATGTGCCGATCATGAGGACAATCTAGTCATCGCATCTGTTGCATGGCGAAGATAGACACAAAATGCTGGAGTAACTCAGCGGGACAGGCAACATATCTGAAGTGAAGGAATGGGTGACGTTTTAGGATGAGACCCTTCTTGTAATACAGGGCCCTGGTGAGACCGCACCTGGAGTATTGTGTGCAGTTTTGGTCTCCAAATTTGTGGAAGGACATTCTTGCTATTGAAGGAGTGCAGCGTAGGTTCACCAGGTTAATTCCCGGGATGGCAGGACTGACATATGATGGGTTGACTGGGCTTGTAGTCACTGGAATTCAGAAGGATGAGAGGGTTTCTATAAGATATGAATCTTATAGAAACATATAAAATTCTTAGAGGATTGGACAGGGTAGATGCAGGAAAAAATGTCCCCGATGTTGGGCGAGTCCAGAACTAGGGGTCACAGTTTAAGAATAAGGGGTAGGCCATTTTGGACTGAGATAAGGAAAAACGTTTTCACCCAGAGAGTTGTGAATCTGTGGAATTCTCTGCCACAGAAGGCAGTGGAGGCCAATTCACTGGATGTTTTCAAGAGAGAGTTAGATTAAGGGAATCAAGGGGTATGGGGAAAAATCCAGAAATGTGTACTGATTCTGGACAATCAGCCATGATCATATTGAATGGCAGTGCTGGTTTGACGGGCCAAATGGCCTACTCTTGCACCTATGTTTCAAACCCGGCCTGACCCCATTCTACTTTTAGGAAGGAAATGAGAAGAAATTTCTTTAGATAGACAAAAAAAAAGCTGGAGTAACTCAGAGGGACAGGCAACTTCTCTGGAGAGAAGGAATGGGTGGCATTTTGGGTCGAGACCCTTCTTCAGACTGAAGTGGGACAGTCTGGAGAAGGGTCTCGACCTGAAATGTCACCATTCCTTTTCTCCAGACATGCTGCCTGTCCCATTGAGTTACTCCAGCGTTTTGTGTCTACCTTCGGTTTAAACCAGCATCTGCAGTTCCTTCCTGCACACGCATCCCGTTGCATGATATGTACACTTCTATTTCCTGCTAGTTCACTTGCCTATCTAAATGCCTCCTGAATGTTGCTATCACATCTGCTTCCAGCACTTCCCCTGGCAATGCATTCTAGACACCTGGCACTCAGTGTGAAAAAAAAAGCTACAAACATCTCCTTTAAAACTTCGCCCTCTCACGTTAAATCAATGCCCTCTAGTATTTAATATTTTCACCTTTGGAGATAAGTCTGACTGTTGGTCCTATTTATGCCTCTCACAATTTTACGCTTCTATCTGATCACCCCTAAGCCTTTGATGCACCAGAGAAATCAATTTATGTTCGTCCAAACTCTCCTTCTAGCTAATACCCACTAATCCCAGGTAGAATCCTGGATTAGTTCTTGTTAGTGAACTTCAAGTCAAGTCAAGAGAGTTTTATTGTCATGTGTCCCAGATAGGACAATGAAATTCTTGCTTGCTGCAGCTTAACAGAGTATGTAAACATAATGCACTCTCCCATGACCAGAACTGTGCAAAATAACAGAGTATGTAAACATAATGCTTCCACATGACCAGAACTGTGCAAAATACTCCAAATGGGACCTCACCAAAGTTAATACAGCTGCATCACGACTTGCTGGCTTTTATACTCAATGCCCTGATGGATGAGGACAAGCATACTGAATGCCTTATTTACTTGCCTATCTAATTGCGTTACTGCTTTGAAGGAGTTATGAACCTGCTCGCCTCTTACATCGATGTGGCAAAGGGTCCTGGTATTTACTGCATATTTTCTCTTGCATTCGACCGTCCAAAATGCATGACCTCACAATCGTCGAGGTTTAACTTCATTGTCATTTCTCACGCACGCATTTTCAATTGGATCTATATCCGCTGCATCATTGACAACCTTCCTTATTAAACATACCTTTGTGTCAGTTTCAGTTTATTGTCACGTGTATCGAGGTACAGTGAAAAGCTTTTGTTGCGTGCAAACCAGGCAGCAGAAAGGCAATACGTGATTACAATCGCGCCATGTACAGGTACATGATAAGGGAATAATGTTTAGTGCAATATAAAGCCTATAAAGTCCGATCAAAGATAGTCTGAGGGTTGCCGGTGAGGTAGATAGTAGTTCAGGACTGTTCTCTAGTTGCAGTAGGATGGCCCATCTGCAACATTACTAATTAAACCAGATTTTTTTTTTTTCCAAATCATTAATAGATATTACAAACAGCAGAGGTCCAAGCACTAATCAGTGCGGAACACCACATGTCACAGACCACCAGCCAGAGAAACACCTTCCTCCACTACCCTCTGTCATCTACTGTATGACCAAGCCAATTTTGGATCCAAATTACCAACTCACTGTGGCGGCCATGAGATTTAATATTTTGGAACAGCCCATCATGAGGGACTCTGTGCAACGCATTCCTAATATCTACGCAGACAAGATTCTCTGTGATACATTTGTTGATTCCGGATCTAATACTCTCTCCCTAGTCTGGTTCAGTAAAACTACTGAGCCGAACATTAGTCCAAACCCTTCTTTATTTGTATATAGCAGCGCGGGGCCGGCCTTGGATCCACTCACTCGAGCCCTCAGCAGCCTCTCGCAAACAGAACCGAAGGACCGATGGTCTCCTAATCTGAGGAAAGACATTCTTGCCATAGAGGGAGTACAGAGAAGGTTCACCAGACTGATTCCTGGGATGGCACGACTTCCATATGAAGAAAGACTGGATAGACTTGGCTTGTACTCACTGGAATTTAGAAGATTGAGGGGTGATCTCATAGAGACTTACAAAATTCTTAAGGGGTTGGACAGGCTAGATGTTGGGGAAGTCCAGGACAAGGGGTCACAGTTTAAGGATAAGGGGGAAGTCTTTTAGGACCGAGATGAGAAAATCGTTTTTCACACAGAGAGTGGTGAATCTGTGGAATTCTCTGCCACGGAAGGTAGTTGAGGCCAGTTCGTTGGCCATATTTAAGAGGGAGTTGGATGTGGCCCTTGTGGTTGAAGGGATCAGGGGGTATGGAGAGAAGGCAGGTAGAGGATACTGAGTTGGATGATCAGCCATGATCATATTGAATGGCGGTGCAGGCTCGAAGGGCTGAATGGCCTGCTCCTGCACCTAATTTCTATGTTTCTATGAAAGACACTCCCTAACGAATTACCCACCCTTTTATACCCCTCTACAGTGGCGGGAAAACTAACGGCGCAAAAGTGCTGAGGGGAGGCAACCCCTACAAACCAATCATGGCATCTATCAGTACACAGAATACAAAGTAAATATATATTAGGTATTTGAACCAATCATAAATACTGGCGGGCAGGTACCGAAACAAAGTAAAACCCTAAAGCTGCCCCAACCAATCACAGACATGCATTAAGCTGAAACATTAACAGAAACCACTTTAGGAACCCAGTCCAGACAGGTGGGTCGCATGGGCAGAAGCTTCCTGAGGCTTCTTCAGAGGTCCAGGCTTACTGGAGCCAACTAGGTCACATGGGTCTCTAGCACCTTGCAATGTATTGTCACTATCAGTGAAGCCCAGTTTCTCACAGATTCCTGCCATTTCCAATGTACCCAAACCCCTGCATGTTAACACATTCATCAATCATTGCCTCAAGAAACACTTCCAAATTTGGAAGTTGGGACCTCCATCAGCACAAAGCCATTATTTTTTCCCCAAATAATTAAAAGCACAGTGCTGAAGGTATTCAGCAGGTCAGGCAGCATTTGTGGTGGGAATGGGTAGATTATGTTTTGGTTCAGATGTTTCAGACTGAAGATCGACACTAAATGCTGGAGCTACTCAACAGGACAGGCAGTCTGAAGAAGGGTCTCGACCTGAAACCGAAACAGAAGGGTCTCGACCCGAAGGAATGGATGGACCACCCCGTCACGAAGACTCTGTCAAATGCGTTACTAATATCTACGCAGACAAGATCCACTATGCTACACTCATCAATCACTTCCTCAAGAAACACTTTCAAATTTGCGAGTTGGGACCTTCTTGTGCACAAAGCCATTCCATTTTCCCCAAATAATTAAAAGAACACCCAAACCTTTTTATTGTTGCCATACCCTGGGATATCAACATATCGCTCCCAAATCTCATCATCTTCCATTTGCTTCTACTTGGCTAACATCATTGCAACGTACTCAATAAAAACCTGGCCCTCTTCTTTCGGTTCCATCCATAAATTATTTCCTTCATTGTTGTGTGGGTCTATCTTTTCCCTAGCTACTCTCTTATTACTGGTACACATATAAAATAACATGGAATTTTCCTTAATCCTTCGTGCCAAGGACATTCACGGCAACCTTTTAGCCCTCCTAATTTCCTGTTTTCGTCCTTTCCAACTTTTTTTAATGTCCCTCAACGGCCTTGCCTGATTTCACCTCCGTAAACCTTACATTTCCTTCTTTGTTTTTAACTAATCTTACATCCTTGTCATCTAAGTTTCCCGCAACTTTCCCGAACTCCAGTAAACTGGCCATTAAAAGACGCCCATGAATTGATGTTGGTTTCTTCTCCAACAGCTGCACCCAATCTACATTCCCCAACTGCTGCCCACTGACTTACTCCAGTTTTTTTCTGTCTTGCTGCCTAAAGGGCCTGCCCCACTGTACGAGGTAATTCAAGAGTTCTCCCCAGTTTCCCCGATTCGAACTCGGAGAATTACGGTAATAGCCGCTTGTAGGTACTCGGGGCTCTCGTGGACATTTTTCAACATGTTGAAAAATCTTCACGAGCTTACCGCGTTTCCCCGAGTACCTGCCGTTAGCGTTACGAGCCGCTAAGAGACGTCATGAGCTCCGACGTACCCGCCTATCTGTCCAAGTGTTTAAGGGCCATTCTTATCCTCATTATCCTATAACTATCTTAAAACTTATGGAGTACAGTTACTGTTTTTAAGATGCTTCCCCACTGAAATATCAATCACCAGGATGAAATTATATTCCCCAAAATAAGTTCTTGTATTCATATTGTTCAATATCTGCATAGTGTTTCAGAAATCATCTGGGATGCAACAAACAAATCTTCTGCTTGTACACCCCTGGGACTCTGGGTCACTAGTGGGGAAAATCACCCATCAAAATAAAAGTCCTGTCCCACGGTACGAGTTCATTCCAAGAGCTCTCCCGAGTTTTAAAAAAATCAAACTTGTGGTACGCACAGAGAATGAACGTAGCGGGTACGTCAGAGCTCGGGGACATCTCTTAGCGGCTCGTAACGCTAACGGCAGGTACTCGGGAAGACTCGCTAACAGCAGATAAGCAAGGGAAGACTCGAAGATTTTTCAACATGTTGAAAAATGTCCACAAGAGCCCCGAGTACCGACGAGTGGCCATTACCGTAAATCTCCGAGTTCGAATCAGGGCAAACTCGGGAGAGCTCTTGGAATGAACTCGTACCGTGGGACAGGGCTTTAACCCTGTTCTTTTAACATTTATTCCAAATAGGTGTTTTTTAGCTCCCACCAGCTATTGGGGGCAGATAATATAACCCCATCTTAGTGATTGCACCTTTCTCACAACATGACACAACTGAATTAAATACAGAGGAAACCATTTGACACAACATGCTGGTGAATTGATGCCTTGAAATTATATCCAATTAGTCCTATTCTATTGCTTTCTCATCATATAGAACAGTACAGCACAGGATGCCTGTGCCCAAACAGGATGCCAAGTTAAATTAATCTTCTCTGCTTGTACACGAGCCATATTCCCCCCGTTCTCTATGTAAGCATGTACAGTATGTATCTGGAAGACTCTTAAATACATAGACCATATCTACCTCCATCACCACTCCTGGCAGCCCGTTCCAGATATCCACCGTTCTCCATGTAAAAAATATGCTCCTTACATCCCCTTTAAATTTTGCCCTTTGGCATTTCCACCCCAGGAAAAAGGTTCTACTTGTCTACCATATGTATGCCTCTCATAAGCTTATATACCCAACAGGTCTCCCTTCAGCCTCTAACAACCCGAGAAAACATGCAGGTTTGTCCACTCTCTCCTTGTAGCTAACATCTTCTAATACAAGGTAGACACAAAATGTTGGAGTAACACAGGAGGACAGGCAGCATCTCTGGAGAGAAGGAATGGGTGACGTTTCAGGTTGAGACCCTTCTCCAGACCTCTAATATAGGCAGCATTCTGATGAACCTTCTCTGCACCCCTCTCCAAAGCCACCACATCCTTTCAACAATGGGTTGACCAGAACAGCACACAATACTCCAAATGTGACCTAACCAAACTTCTGTAAAGCTCCATGGGGTCATAACCATATTCCCAGCATATTACAATCGACATATTTCAGTCTTGAGTCCCAATGAGCAAAATGTGAACCTTCACTCTCAGGTGAAGAGAAGAAGGAACATTTTAAACCCAATTAGGTTTTATTTATATGAAGAAGGGTCGCGACATGAAACGTCACCCACTCCTTCTCTCCAGAGATGCTGCCTGTCCCGCTGAGTTACTCCGGATTTGTGTGTCTACCTTCGGTTTAAATCAGCATCTGCAGTTCCTTCCGACAGATTTTATTTCCTATTCCCCATGTAATCATTCTAACTAAGTGATGCTTGCTTACACACTGGATTCTCACAAAGCAAATATCCCATGATCTTTTTTGATAGAAAAATAAAATTAAAATTGGAATAAGACCATGGGGGAGTGAGTATCTATAACAAAATAAAGACTTGTATTAGCATTGCAGTTGTCATGGCCTTATGATGTCCCAAGCCATTTTACAATCAACTCGTTGTTTTTGAAGTATGCAACTGTTGAAATGCAGGAATACAGTAATCAACATGCTCAAAGCAAGGTCCAGTAAACAAAAATATGATAACAGGCTATTGTTGCTTCGGAGACAGATATTTCATGCTGTATTTCTCATTCAAAATAGTCCACCATTATTTCCACCCTTTGCCACTGAATCCTTGATTTCCTCACTGGCAGACCTCACTCAGTCCAATTGTTCAACAATGATCTATTCTATGGAAGGAACTGCAGATGCTTATTTACACCGAAGATGCTGGAGTAACTCAGCGGAACAGGCAGCATCTCTGGATAGAAGGAATGGGTGAGGTTTCGTATCCAAACCCTCCTTCAATCTATTCTGCATCTACCTTGAGCTTCATCCCCATTCACGTTTTCACATCTTACCGTTCCATATCTCTGTGTCTCTTCCTCCCCTGGCTCTCAGTTTGAAGAAGGGTCTCGACCCGAAGCATCACCCATCCAGAGATGCTGGCCGTCCCGCTGAGTTACTCCACATTTTGTGTCTTATCTTCAATCGGTTCAGATCGGTAAAAACTTCCTCACTGACTACCAACACGGGTGAACGTCAAGTGTGTGTGTGCTTATCCCCCTCCTCCATTCTCTTTAAACCCATGACTGCATGGCTGAGCACAGCTCCAATGGCATTTCAAAAATTGTCGGCAACATCATATTGCTGGCTGGATCGTGGGTGTTGATGAGTCAGTGTGCAGGAGAGAGAGAGAGAGAGAGAGAGAGAGAGAGAGAGAGAGAGCACCTGGTAGAGTGGTGCCACAACACCAACCTCTCACCAATGTCAACAAAAGCAACAACCTAACGTTGACTCTAGAAAGGGAAGTCAGAAGACCACATGCCAGTTTGAAGAAGGTTCTCAGTCCCGTTTCAGGTGACGTTTCAGGTCAAGACTGTTCCTCAGACTTTAAAGTCTCGACCCCTAACGTCACCCATTCCTTCTCTCCAGAGATGCTGCCTGCACCGCTGAGTTACTCCAGCTTTAGTGTCTATCTTCAGTTTAAACCTGCATTTACAGTTCCTTCCTACACAAGGAATTTATTTAGTCAGAGGGTGGTGAATCTGTGGAATTCCTAAACCTGGACATTGCAGTTTTCAGGCTTCTGTATCTTCTTCCCACTGGCAAGAGTACAATGAGATTGTGGCCAGGGTGGTGTGGGTCTCTCATGATGCTGGCTGCCCTTTTGAGGCAGCGACTGCTGTAAATCCCTTCGATGGTGCCTCTGAATCTAGTCTGAAGAAGGGTCTCGTCCAGCAAAGTCACCAATACATTTTCTTCAGGAATGCTGCCCGACTCCCCCACCCCCCCCGAGTTACTCGAGCACTTTGTGTCCTGTTGTGACCTCTGTCTCAACCTCAATCTCTCTGTCACGCTTGTAACGTCGCAGCAGAATTTTCAGCTTCTGTCATTTATTCTTGGCAACATTTTAAATTCTGGATTCTGATCTCAAGCATTATTTCGTTCTGGGTTGTTGAGGGCGACACGGTGGTATAGTTTTAAAGAAGGAACTGCAGATGCTGGAGAATCGAGGGTACACAAAAAGCTGGAGAAACTCAGCGGGTGCAGCAGCATCTAAGGAGCGAAGGAGATAGGCAACGTTTCGGGTCGAGACCCTTCTTCAGACTGGTCAGGGATCAGGGAAACGAGAGATATAGACGGTGATGTGGAGAGATAAGGAACAATGAGTGAAAGATATGCAAAAAAGTATCGGTGATAAAGGGAACAAGCCATTGTAAGCTGTTTGTGGTGTGAAAATGAGAAGCTGGTGCGACTGGGGTGGGGGAGCGAGATTCCCTCTATCTCTATCTCGCTCCCCCACCCCAGCGCACCAGTTCTCATTTTCACACCACAAACAGCTTACAATGGCTTGTTCGATACTTTTTTTGCATATCTTTCACTCATTGTTCCTTATCTCTCCACATCACCGTCTACTCTCGTTTCCCTGATCCCTGACCAGTCTGAAGAAGGGTCTCGACCCGAAACGTCGCCTATCTCCTTCGCTCCTTAGATGCTGCTGCAAACCGCTGAGTTTCTCCAGCTTTTTGTGTACCCACGGTGGTATAGTTGCTGTCTTACAGCACTTACAGCGTCGGGGACTCAGGTCCGATCCACAGGCGACGGGTGCTGTCTGTACGTTCTCCCCGTGACCTACGTGGGTTTTCTCCGAGATCTTCGGTTTCCTCCCACACTCCAAACACATACAGGTTTGTAGGTTAATTGGCTTGGTATTAATGTAAAATTGTCGCTTGTGGGTGTAGGATAGTGTTAATGTGCGGGGATCGCTGGTCGGTGCATTTTAATTCCAAAATAAACTAAACTAATAACTTACATTCCCAATGCCCACGTTTACTTACGCACACGAGGATTGCCAAGGTCTGCCAAATGAATAATGTGAAAGGAAAATCGCTCAGTTACTCACATGACTGTTTTGTAAATATGATCTTCAGAGCAGTGGCAATACTTACAGTACCTGCAATTCCGAGCACTCTGAGGCTGCTATAAATATGAGTACTGCTTTTAATGTCAACATGTGTACAATATACCAAAGATAGACAGAAAAAGCTGGAGTAACTCAGCAGGTCAGACAGCATTTCCAGAGAAAAGGAATAGGTGACGTTTCAGGTCGAGACCCTTCTTCGGACTGGAGAGTCATGGGAAAGGGATCGAGAGATATAGACAGTGATGTAGGATATGTAGGACAAATGAATGAAAGATATGCAAAAAAGTAACGATGATAAAAGAAACAGGTCATTGTTAGCTGTTTTTTAGGTGAGAACGAGTTACAGGTAATGAGATTTTGAAGCTGGTACGACTTGGGGGGAGGGATGGAGAGAGAGACGGGATGCAGGTAGACAAAAATGCTGGAGAAACTCGATGGGTGAGGCAGCATCTATGGAGCGAAGGAAGAGGTGACGTTTTAGGTTGAGACCCTTCTTCAGACTCACAGGGATACAGGGGTTAATTGAAGTTAGAGAAATCAATATTCATTCATACCGTATCACTGGGTCGTAAGCTTTCCAAGCAAAATAAGAGCTGCTGTTCACATTGAAAGACGTTGTTCTACATTGAACACAATTGTGCGTTTCCAATGTTGATTGGTCACAAGGTGAATTATGGTTTGTTACTGGTTCTGTGGCCATCTTCCCTTCACCAGTGTAATTGCGTATCCTGGATTCACTCCAGTGGGATTTGGAGCACAAGGTCGTGGAGTGCATGGAAAAGGAAGTTGGGGAAAGTCGATCATGAAATGGCAATATTTAACTTCAGCTCCGCAAGTAAACAGAATCACGATGACCCAAGGCCACACGAGTGGAATATGGTGTGTTTACAGAGCAGATTCCTGTTTTTGTCACACTTTCCAGCCTTTTCCTGAAAACAATACTGCAGCTATTAGAGTGAACTGTCAATAACAAGTGTCACTTCATTGTTCCATTGCTTTCCTTCAAGTGGCATTTGGGAAGAGCTAATTTATAATAAATCAGGCATTGACTGCAGCCTAGTGTAGATCATCCTTCTAGTTTAGTTCAGAGACACAGTGCGAAAACAGGCCCTTTGGCCCACCGAGTCTGCGCCGACCTGCGATCCCCGCACACTAGCACTATCCTTTGCATACTCCAAGGACAATTTACATTTATGCCAAGCCAATTACCATGGGAGGAAACCGGAGATCTCGGAGACAACCCGCGCAGGTCACGGGGAGAACGTAAAACTCCGTGCAGACGACACCCGTGGTCAGAATCGAACCCGGGTCTCTGGCGCTGTAAGGCAGCTACTCTACCGCTGCTATCTTCTACAGCCCACTTCCAGGCAAATTCCAACCCCTTCAATCGCAAATGCGACAAGAAAACAAATATTTATATTTGTGGATTGAAAGTTTGTGTGTAAAGAGTAAAGGCAAACAGCAAGAGATATTTCACACGAGAACTGAATGCCTGACGGTTGATTAACTGGCAGGTCAATCCTGGTGAAAGATTTACATCTGGTCTGCCTCTACTATTTTCAGTTGCTGGCATCATATCCTAATATTTTTTTTTTTTGCTTTTATTTCAGATACCTAGGCTTTTAATATGAAAATAAATTGAAAGGGATCGCGTACGCAGATGGCACTAAAAATAAAAAAATTGAGCTGAAAGGAAGACTGTGTTCACTCCCAAAGGCTCCATACAGCCAATTTTGAACTAATTTCACCGTTGTATTGAAGCAAACTTGACTCCGGCACGAACAGCGAGCTCTCACCAACTGCAACTTGATAATCTGATAACCTAACGTTTAGTGCTTTTTAATTGAGTGAAAGATATGGCATGGAAATAGGCCCTTCAGCCCGCCAAGTCCATGCCAACCACCAATCACCCATACACACTAGTCTTCTTCTTGCACATGGCGTGTACAGCCTAAAGTTGCAGGTCAACTTGTTCTATTTGATCTATTTGTTTGTGCATGCCGGGTTGATTGCATTAGTCGAAACAGGGTAGACCACATGAATATTGAATTTTCTCAATTCTGTTAACCCTTGCTGTCTCCTCCCCCTTCCAAGCCCTCTCTATCCATCTCCAATGCTTAGGAATCTGCATATCTGTTCCAACATCACCGGCGTCTGCTCGACCTGAAACGGACTCCGATAATCCTCCCATCTGCTGTTCCATCATAATCGGCAAGACCAAGCGTGGGCTCAGTGATCAATTCACGGAACACCTCCGCCTAAACCTATGTGATCCCTCAGTTGCAAAACACTTTAACTCCACCTCCCATTCCCACACTGACATTTCTGTCTAGGGCTTCCTCCACTGTCAGAGTGAGGCTCAGCGCAAATTGTCTCAGCACCTCATAATTTGCATGGGCGGCTTACACCCCAGTGTTAAGTATATAGATTTCAAAGAACACTTGCTTTCCCTCTACCTCCATCCCTCCCCCATCCTAGTTCTCTGACCAGTCTGACTGTCCCCCTGATTAAATATTATCTCTGTATGCTCCGTTGTCACCTTCTCCTGGCTAACAATGATCTACTGTATACTACATTTTCCTTGATCTACATCCCTTTTGATGTCTAGTTTTCACACCTTACACTTCCATATCTCTGTGTCTCACTTTCCCTTGACTCTCAGTCTGAAGGGTCTCGACCCGAAACGTCACCCATTCCTTCTCTCCAGAGATGCTGCCTGTCCCGCTGAGGTACTCCAGCATTTTGTGCCTATCTTCGGTGTAAACCAGCATCTGCAGTTCCCCTTCCTTCACAATGACCGCCTCTGTAAGCTGATAGATCTAGGAGGCCTTTCTGGCCCATGGCGTGTGAGAGTTGTACGTGGGATTTGCAGAGTTGGACCCACTCTTACAGGTGGACAGCAAGACCATCAAAATGCTCCATGTCCCTCTGTATATTAGAGCGTCTGATCATGAACCGATGCTCACACCCCCTGCTTACAAGCAGAAAGTGAAGCATGAGGATCCAGAATAAAAAAACGTTGTACATTGCTTGTCTGAGGAATCAGGTGAGACCCTACATGGCTTCTCCAATCCTACATGGTGCAAGGTGGTGTGCCTTAATCAGTACCATCTGATGACCCTGACACCTACCATTGAGAAGTACTTTCAGGAGCTGGTTTAGTTTAGCTTAGTTTAGAGATACAGCACAGAAACAGCTTTCGGCCTAATGAGTCCACAACGACCAGCGATCCCCACACATCAACACTACCCTGCACGCACCAGGAACAATTTTCCATTTATAACCAAGCCAGTAAACCTACAAACCTGTACGTCATTGGAGTGTAGGAGGAAACCGAAGATCTTGGAGAAAACCCACACAGGTCACGGGAAAAAACATACAAATTCCATACAGACAAGCACCCATAATCAGAATCGAACCTGGGTCTCTGGTGCTGTAAGGCATTAGCTCTACCACTGTGCCACTGTGCCACACACTGGTTGGTCATGGCTCACATTCATTCCAGCCTCCCAGACAACATTGATCAGTCATTGCCTGAAGAAGGGACCCAACCCAATATGTCACCTGTCCATGCTCTCCAGAGATGCTGCTTGACTTGCCGAGTTGCGCCAGCACTTTGTATCTTTTTGTAAATTAGCATCTGCAGTTCCTTGTGTCCACTTGATCCACTGCAGTTTGATCACCACTGCAACTGGCCTATGGCAGAGACCATCTAACTGGTTGTTGCTGGAAGATCTGGATTAAAATGACAACCACATCAGACTCCTATTTAATCACCATACCTCCGTCCTCAATATCATAATCCCAACCAAACTCATCTCCAAACTCTGGGACCTAGGAATCACCACCACTCTCTTTTCACTGGATCTTGGAATTACAGATCCGTGGGCCGCAATCAGTGAGGATAGGTAACAGCACGTGTTTCACAATAATGCTCAACACTGTTGTACTGGAAAGATACATTCTTAGCCGCAAGCTATACTCCCTATGCACACGGTTGTGTGGTCAAAGTTTGCAGACAACACCACTGTGGTGGTTGGATCTCAAACAATGATGAGACGGAGTTCCACTCACATCCTGATGATTCCCCTTTTCTCTCCTTTCCAGTCAACAGACAGAAGAGGGGAGACAAAGGGCGGCACGGTGGCGCAGCGGTAGAGTTGCTGCCTTACAGCGCCAGAGACTCGGGTTTGATCCTGACTACGGGTGCTGTCCGTACGGAGCTTGTACCTTCTCCCCATGACCGCGTGGGTTTCCTCCGAGATCTTCGGTTTCCTCCCACACTCCAAAGGCGTACAGGTTTGTAGGTTAATTGGCTTGGTGTATGTGTAAATTGTCCCTAGTGTGTGTAGGGTAGTGTTAATGTGCAGGGATTTTACTTCGGAGTCACGTGAGTGACTACGTGAAGACCCCGTCCAGCACGCATGCGCGACATTAGCGTTCATGCAGTGCACCCGCGACGAACGGGAGTTCAAGGCGCTCTCCGCTACAATTTGAAAAGTCGCCGACAGTAAGCTTTACCGTGGCCGTGATCTTTTTTCTCTGTGGTCTGCTTGTTTTCCAGAAAGAATGAGCAAGACCAGAGGAAAGAAGTCTGCAGCTCGCCCCCGTTCGTCCCCGTTGAGAATGCTCTTTGGAGGGGGGGCAAGAGGCGGCGGGTATAACTACCGTGCCGAGCCCAGCACCGCTCGTGCTGCCTGAGCAGCGGTCTGGAGGTACCTGCAGCCAGAACCGGGCGGTAGTGTCCGACGATTCGGATGAAGATGCCTCAACCGCTCAAGAGCGGCACAGGCAGCCGCCTAAGCCGCATGGAACGGCTTATGGAGCAATTACTCCAGCGAGATCTGCTGAGAGAGCAAGCAGCAGACTCGCCAAGGGAGCTCAGGCACTCCCGCAGTGCCTTTTACGGCACTGGCCCATTGCTTCACCCTTCTTTTGAAAGGCAGCATTGGCGACCAGGTCTGGGCTGGTCAAGAAGAGGGGTCACTGGCTGAAGATATCGGGAGTACGCAGGGTGTACAGGAACAGGAAGAGCTGCTGGGTGTGGTCAACCGCTACGTGGCCATTCCACAAGCTGGTCGGCCATTAGAGCCGAAACTTGCAGCCAGCATTAACCACCTGTCCTCTAAACCCCTACAAGAACAGGTGGTCAATGAGCTCTTCAACTATATACAGCCCCAGTAAATTGTACATCTTTGAATGTACCTGCTGTCAATAGCCAAATTCGGGGACATTTGGGCAGAACATCAGAAACCTGGAGTTGAAGCTTCCAGAAGATCCTTAAACTCCTGACTGCAGGAAAACATCTTATGTTCGGATCCATTGATGGTGCGGACATCTCCACAAATCAGCAAGACACATTTGCTCTGCTGTGCACCACTCATATGAAATAAATAATTTGCGAAAGGTGATTATCAAGCCTCCCTCAACCCTAAATTTGCGGGACTTTGCAAAACACCGGCGTCAGAACCTCCTATTCTGCTCTTTGGGAAAGACCTTCCAAAAAAGGTGAAAGACCTGGAAGAAGAATCCAAGACCTTTGGTCTCGTGAGGGCAGGTTTGGGACCGAGCAGACCCAACAAACCCAGGCGGCAGTACCCCATGGCGTCCACCAGTCGTCGACCACACTATGGGACTGGTGAAAGCTCGGGGTCCGCAACCATTCCCCGTAAGCCTTTTTTAGGCCAGGGCCCAGAGCGGACCCCATGGAAAATGCGCCACCCCCAACAACATCGAGATCAACATCAACCCTCTACAGCCCAGCAGACGCCTCATCGCCCAGCGAAGAGGCAGAAGAAGCACCAATAACCATGGAGGTAGTGGGTCTGGTTCCTCTCAGCATATGTGCAGTAGGGGCTCTGTACTAACAGGGGGAGATTGCACTTGTTTTTTGGATGCATGGGAATCCATCACTAATGACAAGTATATACTCAGCAGCGTTCATGGCTACAAAATTGACTTTGTCCATAAAAATTTTCCACCAGTTCAGCATATGCCCAAAAGGGTATTCACCCTCTCAGTCAAGGAGAAACAAGAGGGTCAAGCTGAACTGATGAGGTTACAAGCTAAAGGTGTCATTGAAAAACAAAACATGAACCTTTGGAATTTGTGTCTAATATTTTCACTAAAATCAAAAAAGATGGTGACGACGCATCATCATTGACTTAACTACTTTGAACAAGTCTGTCAGGTATATACATTTCAAGATGGATATTTTTGAAACAGCCAGACTATTGGTTTCTAGAGGTACTTTCTAGCAAGCATTGATTTAAAAGATGCCTACTACTCAGTACCCATACACAAGGAGCATCGAAAATATTTAAAATTTATCTGGATGAAACAGCTATGGCAATATAAAGCCTTAGCAAATGGCTAACCTCTGCTCCAAGGTTGTTCACTAAAATCTTAAAACCTGCCTTGGCATTATTGAGGAAACAAAAGCATATAGTCATGGCGTATTTAGACGACATTTTAATAGTAGGAAAACCTTGGAGACAGCCATTCTGGCAGTAGCAGCCACCAAACGTTTGTTTGAAACTTTGGGGTTTGTCATACATCCAGATAAATCCAATCTTACACCATCCACTGCCATGGACTATCTGGATTTACGATAGTTCGCATGATTGTAACTCTGCCGAAGTGGAAGCATCAGAATTGGCGCTATCATGCAACGAACTCATGAATAAACATCACCAACCATACGGGAAGTAGCTAGAGTTATTGGCAAAATGGTAGCAGCTTTTCCAGCCGTACAATTTGGGCCTTTGCACTATCAAAATTTGCAAAGAGCTAAAGTGCATGCACTAAAGCAAAACTCAGGTCACTTTGACCGAGCTATGAGTTTAACTGCTGAATCCATTCCAGAGTTACAATGGTGGGCAAGGACGTAAGACTCAGCTCCAGTCCCATAATGATCACCAACCCAGTATTAACCATTCAAACGGATGCCAGTGCTTTGGGCTGGGGAGCAACTAACATGCAATCCAACACAGGGGGCAGATGAAATAAATTTGAATCATCTTGCCTACAGACATGGGGTATCAACTATTTAGAAATGTTGGGTGCGTTTTATGGGTTAAAAGCATATTCATCTAATACGCATCATGCACATGTCCGGTTGCAACTAGATAATACCACGGTGGTGGCTTATATCAATCACATGGATGGTGTAAAGTCGATATCGTGTGACAATTTGGCCAACCTAATCTGGCAATGGTGTGTTAAAAGGCATATTTGGTTATCAGCAACTTACCTACCAGGTAAGCAAAATACAGTGGCAGACACCAGGTCACGTAGATTTAATGATAACATCGAATGGATGTTAAATCCCAAAGTATTTGCTGAAATTACAAAGCAATATGGCACACCAGATATCGATCTATTTGCATCCAGGCTGAATCACCAGGTACCAACGTATGTCGCTTGGGAACCAGACCCTGAGGCAGCAGCAGTTGATGCATTCTCGCTGCATTGGGGGAAAATGTTCTTTTATGCTTTCCTTCTGCCTCATCAGTCGGGTATTACGCAAGATTCAATTGGATTCCGCTTCAGGAATCTTGATAATACCTGACTGGCCTACACAGCTATGGTTCCCAGTGGCTTTCGACATGGCTGTTGAAACACCGTTGGAATTCCCCAGCAGTCGACAGTTATTAATCCACCCAGTGTCAGGCATTAGTCACCCGTGCCATGACAGAGTCAATCTCCTGGCTTGCAGATTCTAAAAAGACCTCTACTGGGCCTGGGACTGTCTGAGGACGCCATCAACATGATGACCGCATCTCACCGGGAGTCCACCAGAGACAATACCTGACCAATATAAGAAAAATGGAACGGTATTGCTCCAAAATAGGAACTACCTACACTACAGCTACAGCCACCAGTGTTGTGGAGTTTCTGGTTGGATTACATCGGGAAGGACTCAGCTACAGCGCCATTAATACAGCCAGGAGTGCGTTGTCAGCTTATTTGGTTCCAGCAGCAGGACAACTGATTTTGGGGTCCCATCCACTAGTGGTCAAAATCATGAGGGGCATTTTTAACACCAATTCCCCTAGGCCTAGGTACACTCAGATCTGGGATGTCAGCATAGTACTGACGTACCTTAGGGGATGGCCACCACCCAGGTCACTTACTCTGGAACAACTTACACTGAAATCAGTCATGCTCAAGGCTCTAGTGTCAGCTCAAAGGGTACAGTCCCTCCACCTTCTGAGGCTGGACAGCATGACAGAGCCATTGGACTGTATCACATTTCACATACAGGGACTGGTCAAACAAACTAGACCAGTACCACGCCTCCAGTTATGGAGTTCCGGCATATTCACCTGACCCACGGTTGTGTGCCAAGACCCATCTCGCCAACTACATAGACACAACATATAACTTAAGAGGGAGAGAAAAAGCCTTATGGATAAGCCACAAGAAGCCTCATGGTCAGGTGACGAGCCAAACCATTTCAAGGTGGCTCAAGCAGGTGCTTAAGTCCGCGGGAGTCGATACTAATGTGTACAAATCGCATTCCACCAGGGCTGCATCTACGTCGGCGGCTAGACGAATGGATGTGCCTATGGACCATATTCTGGCCAGAGCAGGATGGTCCTCGGAAAAACTTTCCAAAGGTTTTATAATAAGCCGCTGGCGGAGCCTGCTACATTTGCAGACAGAATTTTAGAGTCTGCAGATAATATTTAATTTAATCCCGGGGACGCTCTCTGTTTTTTTGTTGTTATTAATAAAACCTTTTTTGTTCACAAACAGGTTATTGTTGATTGTATAACATGCTTCCTCCCTCTAAGGTCTTCAGGCAGTGAGTGAAGCATGAGCTGGTACACGGTTCGGATTCACAGAGCTTTGAAGTCTTCACGTAGTCACTCACGTGACTCCGAAGTAAAATAGTAAGATTAAATGAGAACTTACCAGTTCGAAAGTTTGATCTGTATTTTTATGAGGAGTTACGATGAGGGATTACGTGCCCTCCGCTCCCACCCTCTATTATACAGATCAACTGGTAATTAAGTTCTTATTTTTTTCTTTACTATATTTATTTCAATTGTTGTGTTTTTCTGTGAATCCACACCGCTGCTTTGAAGAAATGTCGCGCATGCGTGCTGGACGGGGTCTTCACGTAATCCCTCATCGTAAACTCCTCATAAAATACAGATCAAACTTCGAACTGGTAAGTTCTCATTTAATTCTTACTATTGCTGGTCGGTGCGGACTCGATGGGCCGAAGGGCCAGTTTCCGTGCTGTATCTTTAAATACTAAAACAAAAGAAGACAAAATAGCTTGAAAACACATGCCATCAGATTCAAGAACAGTTTCCTCCCATTATATTGAGATTCCTGAATGGACCTTTCAAATGACAAGGATGAATTTCTAGATCTTCTAATGTACTTTGTTTTAGCACTTGGACTTTTTTAATTTGCCATTTCACTGCACCTGTAAAACTATATTCTGCCAGGATAACAGAAACATAAAGTTTTTCACCATATCTCAGTACACATGGCAATGAAAACCCCAATCACCTTACCGATATGACTTGGTTATAAATTTAATACCCGGATAGTTTCATTAAGGGGAATATTCTTCCTAATCCTTGGTGATACTTCAAGGACCAAACATCGGTCAACTAACTAATGGCAAGTCCATTTACCACAGCTCGGTCCTAGCTTGTCTTAAACTTTCCTGCACTGTTCACTGGTTAGCAGTCATAATAAAGATATCTGTCTGATCCCAACCCAACTGCACCCCACAGCCCACCACCACCGCCACCCCTTCCCACAACCCTTTGAGATCCTAAGCAGCACGGTGGCGAATCGGTCGAACTACTGCCTTACAGCGCCAGAGACCTGGGTTCGATCCCGATCACAGGTGCTGTCTGTATGGAATTTGTACGTTCTCCCGGTGACCTGCGTGGGTTTTCTCCGAGATCTTCAGTTTCCTCCCACACTCCAAAGACGTACCTACAGGTTTGCAGGTTAATTGGATTGGTATCAATGTAAAATTGTCCCAAGTGTGTGTAGGGTAGTGTTAATGTGCGGGGATCACTGGCCGGTGCGGACTCGGTGGGCCGAAGGGCCTGTTTCCGCGCTGTATCTTTATACTAAACTAAACTAAAAACTAAACTATACTAAACAGCCTAGCTCAGAATATGTAAAATCAGTCGGACATCCCCTCACTCAAATCATCGTCACAGAATTTGTAATTTTTAGCAGTCACACGGATAACCCTCAAAATGTCAGCCAAGGCAAATTTAAACAGCTGGGCGTTGTATATTTGTACAGATCTGAACAATCTTCCTTGGTCACAGCAGGGAGGTTTTTAAAACAAATCAGAACCAGCAACTTTACAGATAACAATACACACATTGTTGTAGACAGCAGGTCAGACCCTTCTTGTTTTGCTACCTGTTACCATGCAAACCATATAAACCAGCCTCTCCCAAGGTCACGTGCACAAGGGGTGGATATCCAGCGGAACTAAAAGATAGACACAAAATGCTGGAATAACTCAGCGGGACAGGCAGCATCTCGGGCGAGAAGGAGTGGGTGACGTTTCGGGTCGAGACCCTTCTTCAGACTGAGAGTCAGGGGGGAGGGAACCGAGAGATATGAAAAGGTACAGAACAAATTGGAGCCGATTGCTAATATATGAATTTCCTGCTAAACACGACATCATGTTTACATTGCAATTTTAAAAAAAAGATTGAAAATGTAGGCACAAACAACTGCAGATGGTGGCTTACAAAAATAAAAGCAGACAGTAACTGAGTGGGTCAGGCAGTTTCTCTGGGGAACATGGATCGGTGACGTTTTGGGTCAGGACCCTTCTACAAACTGATTGTGGTAGTGGGGGGAGCTGGAGAAGACGAGGGGCAGGACACAGTTTGGCAAGCGATAGGTGGATAGACACCAAAAGCTGGAGTAACTCAGCGGGACAGGCAGCATCTGTGGAGAGAAGGAATGGGTGACGTTTCAGATCAAGACTGTTCCTCAGACGTTAAAGTCTCGACCCCTAACGTCAACCATTCCTTTTCTCCAGAGATGCAGCCTGTCCCGCTGAGTAACTCCAGCTTTTTATGTTTATCTTCTGTTTAAACCAGCATCTGCAGTTCCTTCCTACACAAGTGATAGGCGGATACAGGTGAGGGCTCTTTTTATTGCTAGATGGTTGTACAAAGGCCTAAAATGAAGAGACAAAAGGTACGGAAATAAGCATAGGGGTGGCATAAAATGTGAAGCTAAAGAAAGGAATAGTTTTAGCGTTTTAGTGTTAGAGATACAGCACGGAAACAGGCACTTCGGCCGACCGAGTCCATGCTGACCAGCAAACCCCGGACAATAGGGCTATCCTACACACTAGGGACAATTTACAATTTTTACTGAAGCCAAATTAACCTGCAAACATGTGCGAGTGTGGGTGGAAACTCTATGAAAACCTACGTGGTCACGGGGAGAACGTGCAAACTCCGTAAAGACAGCACCCATAGTCAGGATCGAACCTGGGTCTCTGGCGCTGTAAGGCAGCAACTCTACCGCTGGGCCACTGTGCTGGAAGGGAAGGGAACAGGGGGTGGTGGATGGGGAGAAATGGCTGCGAATCTAGTTGGGATACAGGGAAGCGAGCGAGTGGGGAAGGGAGTTAGTAGGTTAATTGTCTACTGAGAATTGTCCCAGAAAGTAAAATTAAGATCACAGAGAAATGGAGAAACACTGACAACAAGAAGAGTTCATTCCCCGCACCGAAAGAGTGAAGAGTGGACGTTCACGGATTTACAAAGAATAAAGAAATTTTTGAGTTTAATGGAAAATGCCGCAACTAAATTACAAATGGCAAGGTCTCACAGTGCTTGGTATGTCACTTAGATCCAAAGAAACATTGAGACTGCAGAAAGAGGAGAGGTTTATAACTTCAGGAGCAGAAACAAGAATAGGCCACTCAGCCCTCAAACTCGTACTGCCCTTCAATTGCGTTTGGGCGGCACGGTGGCGCAGTGGTAGAGTAATTGCCTTACAGCGCTTGCAGACGCCGGGTCGATCCCAACTAGGGGTGCAAAACTACAAAGCCCAGATTTTATGCTAATTTAAGGGCCTGTCCCACTTTCACGACCTAATTCACGACCTCTGCCAAGTTTGCCCTTGACTCATACTCGCAGCATGGTCATCATGAGGTCGTAGGAGGTTGTAGGTAGATCGTAGCAGGCGGTGATGCTAGTCGTAGGTACAAGTAGGCCGGCGCGTTTTTCTAGCAAGATGAAAAATTTCCACGAGTATAAAAGGTCATAAATTAGGTCGTGAAAGTGGGACTAGATCTAAAGAAAATAAACATCAGTTGTGTTTCAAGAAATAATCCTTCTTCATTATTCAACATGTTTTCTGCTGAGAGAATGAAATGAAACACTGGAACCTGACCATGAATTAAACCGGAACGAGATGGAGATGTTCACTTAGATCTTCCTCTAATGGACTCCAAGTTGGTCCGTAGAAATATGTAGGTTTACAATCTAAAGCCTGAAGAAAGTGACCTGTTGGCAGGGCCCACTTTCAGAGAGCTAAGGGGAGGCACGGTGGTGCAGCGGTAGAGTTGCTGCCCTACGGAGCTTCCAATGCCAAAGACCCAGGTTTGAATCTGACTACGGGCGCTGTCTGTACGGAGTTTGTACGTCCTCCCCGTGACCTGCGTAGGTTTTCTCCGAGATCTTTGGTTTCCTCCCACCCTCCAAAGACGTACACGTTTGTAGGTTAATTGGCTACTTGGTATGTGGGTGTTTCCGTAAATAAGGGTTCCAACCTGTGACATGGGTGGCCAAATATGAAAGTTATTAAATCATAACTGCCACATTTGACCATATTTCGACCAAAATGTAATACTTTCAAAATTTGAAAATAAAAGCAAGAAATAAATAATATTTATAAGACATATTACTGATTTCTAAGCTCCCTTACAAAATGTCAGCACCTAATCCACCACGAGGCCCTTTAGTTCACGCCAGGGTCATTATAATCGCACTTTTTTAATTAAAAAAAATCGCGACAAGTGCAGAAAACCCCCATTATTGTGCTATGAACAGCATTCATAACGTAACTCAATCGGGGGGGGGGGGGGGGGGGGGTTAAGGGGAGGGGACGGACAGACAACAGAATGACACATCGCTAAAATAGGTGAGCAAACTAGATTTTTAGTTCTATTGATTATTTCAATGGACAGCTTAAACACAAAACAAACAATAAAAAGATACAATCAATATAAAAACGATTACTCAGCTTTTAATTCACACGTAACTAAATGGACGTTGCTACTCATGTTGTGCTGCAACAATTGCGGGGCATCAGAAAACCTTCTTATCAGGTGATAAATGATAAAAATCATGACCATAATCAGTTGTTAAAGAAGGAACTGCAGATGCTGGAAAATCGAGGGTACACAAAATGCTGGTGAAACTCAGCGGGTGCAGCAGCATCTATGGAGCGAAGGAGATAGGCGACGTTTCGGGCCAAAACTCTTCTTCAAGACTGATGGGGGGGGGGGGGGGGGGTGGGGGGTGGAGGGAGGTGGGGGGGGAAAGAAAGGAAAAAGGAGGAGGAGGAGCCCGAGGGCTGAGGGAGAGGAGGGAAGGGGAGGAGACAGCAAGGGTCAACAGAATTGAGAGAATTCAATGTTCATGCCAAGAGGATGCAGACTCCCCAAGCGGAATATGAGGTGCCGTTCCTCCAATT
This sequence comes from Okamejei kenojei, assembly GCA_035221665.1. NCBI lineage: Eukaryota > Metazoa > Chordata > Chondrichthyes > Rajiformes > Rajidae > Okamejei > Okamejei kenojei. The sequence continues at coordinate 13,392,709 of CM069132.1, read as the reverse complement.
TGCGGTGTTGCTCACTCTGGCCGTGGAGGAGGAGCATAATCAGAATCAGCATAATCAGGATCGAAGGGCCTATTACTGCACGCTTTAAGAAAATACATTTCACTCCACGAGTATTGTGGGTTTTGGATTCACCTAAGGGAGAAAACCTTCATAAACTCTAATAACATCCCAATGAACATATGAAACATCACTATCTTCAAGCATGTGAACCAAGTGCTGGGAAGTTAGATTATGTTAAATTTCATTTTCAGCTAGAATGGACAAGGTGGGCTGAATGGCCTCTGTTTTTTGCCATGAATCTCTCTCATCCGCTGATTTATTGAGTTCTGTCTGGGATCTTTCCTGCTCGAACAATGCTGTCTCATTCTTACCGTTCCTCTCAGCGTACCTTCCCATTCTCACATTCATCAGAACATGACATCATTCATCCGGCTTTTCACAAACAAAAACTAATTCTCCACACACTTTATCTTAGTGTGCATGGATACTCATCGCACTGAGATCATATGACCAGATCTTGCACAGTTTCAGTGTATGACTCACCCTTTCGGGGAACAATTTGTTCCTGTTAGAAGTCTTACCTCAGGTCCGAGTTTTTTTTTTAAGTGATTACAGAATCCAGACAAAACCAATGTGAATATTTTGAACTTCAGGCCTAACCTAGCGATCAGCATCATTTGATGCTTACGTTATCAAAAGCAATAACTGTTTATCATTAATCCAGCAGCATATTCCTGTCAAGGGAATGGCATCATTATCAACGTGACTGATCGTTGGTCAAAGATTGTCAGTATTGTGGAGATAAGTTTATTGATGACACATTTGTATTTTAACCTCACCAACAGTGGTTTGTGTTCTGGAGAGTGTTCAAGTGAAACTGGTGCATTAGTTTATTACTTTATCGTTGTCATGTGTACTGAGATGTAGTGGAAAGCTTTCTACCTTCTGAAGAAGGTTATCGACCCAAAACCTCACCCATTCCTTCTCTCCAGAGGTGCTGCCTGTCCCGCTGAGTTACTCTAGCATTTTGTGTCTATCTTCAGTTTAAACTAGCATCTGCAGTTCCTTCCTACACAAAAGCTTTTTTGTTTTGGTTTAGTTTAGAGATAAAGCGCGGAAACAGGTTCTTCGGCCCACCGAGTCCGCACCGACCAGCGATCCCCGCACACTGACACTACCCTACACACACTAGGGACAACTTACATTTATACCAAGCCATTAGCAATTAACCTACAAACATGTACATCTTTGGAGTGTGGCAGGAAACCGAAGATAGAAACATAGAAACATGGAAAATAGGTGCAGGTGGAGGGCATTCGGCCCTTCGATCCAGCACCGGCATTCATTGTGATCATGGCTGATCGTCCCCAATCAATAACCCGTGCCTGCCTTCTCCCCATATCCCTTGATTCCACTAGCCCCTAGAGCTCTATCTAACTCTCTCTTCAATCCATCCAGTGATTTGGCCTCCACTGCCCTCTGTGGCAGGGAATTCCACAAATTCACAACTCTCTGGGTGAAAAAGTTTTTTCTCACCTCAGTCTTAAATGGCCTCCCCTTCATTCTAAGACTGTGGCCCCAGGTTCTGGACTCGCCCAACATTGGGAACATTCGGATTGAGATCTCAGAGAAAACCCACACGGTCACAGGGAGAACGTTCAAACTCCGTACAGCACCCGCAGTCGGGATTGAACTGGGGTCTCTAGTGATGCAAGAGCTGTACGGCAGCAACTCTACTGCTGTGCCACCGTGCCGCCATTTGTTTCACATGCTATCCAGGCATATCCGACCATTCATCGGCACATCACTTCAAAAGAGAAAATAAGCAGTTCAGTTTACTTTATTGTCACTCGTACAGTGAAAATCACAATAAAAAAAGTGCAAGGGCCGCAACGAGGTAGATGAGAAGATTGGGGAAATGCACAAACTGCCAGAGTAACTAACTCTGCAGGTCAGGCAGTATCTCTGGAGAACATGGACAAGTGACGTTTTGGGTCAAGACCCTTCTTCCAACTGAGACCGAGTCTGAAGAAGGTTCTCAACCCATGTTCATATTCACCTGTTCATATTCTTCTGAGGTGTTGCCTGGTGTGCCGATTTTTTTTTGAAACAGAAAATAAACTTTATTCAAGAAAAAAAATTGTATAAATCTAGAACTGCACAAAATTTCTCCGACATTCTCTGGAGCTACACATACAACAGTTGGCATTATATTTGGCAGTGTTCCCAAAAAAAGTAAGATTAAATGAGAACTTACCAGTTTGAAGTTTGATCTTAAGATGAGGGACTACGTGAAGAAGCCCGTACAGCCGTGCGTGTGTCAATCTTCAAAGCAAACAGTGTGAAATCACAGGTAATAGAGACTGAAGTGAAGTATAATAGTAAGAACAAAAGACTAGAACTACCAAATGACATTTATGAGGATTGGGAATGGAGGGCACATAGTCCCTGTTCTTAACTCGTCATTAACTCGTTTTTGAACTGTGAATGGTTTTCTTTGAATGCTTTTTTGTCATCATTCTGTTATATTGCCTTATCTAGCAATGCCTCCTCATCCCCCATGATCACTGCAAATGGGAATACCCTACTAAACAGCTATTCCCATAAAGCAGCCCTGAACAAGGTACTGCTGGCGCCCATGAAAGCAGCCCTGAACAAAGGTGCTGCTGGCACAGCCTCTCCAATAGGCTAGCCTGCCATAACTTGGCATTCCCCTGGAGCAGTCCTGAGCAAAGTACTGCTGGCACCACTCTGCAATAGGCTTGCCTGCCATAGTTTGGCATCCCAATGAGCAGCCCTGAGCAAAGTACTGCTGACACAGCCTCTCCAATAGGCTAGCCTGCCATAGCTCCGGCATCCCATGAGCAGTCCTGAACGAAGGTACTGCTGGCACAACCTTTCCCGTAGGCTGGCACTGCCAAAAACTTTACTGCTGACGCGGGCTCTCACATTAAGCTGTGCTGACCAAACTCCTGCTGAAGGAGTGTCTCTAAATCATTCCCAGAGGGGAAACCTCCCAACATCTTTCCTAATTGTACTAACTCCTTGTGTCAGTTGTCCCATATCCTGGGGACTACTGCATTCTGGGAACAGCATATACTTGGGTTTCCCCTCCACCGGAGCCAGCCTCACCGTTTTGGTCAGTTTTGCCCCATCTCCTCGGCTACTGCGGTCCTAAAACTGCATATACTTGGGTTTCCCCTCCACCTGGAACCCTGGCTGACCGTTCAGGTCAGTTTAGAGCCCCATACCCTGGGCACTATTGCAGTCTGGAACCACCTATCTTGGGTTTCCGCTCCCGGGAACCCAATGTGTAGAGTCACTGGCCGCGTTATCAGTGACTCCGATCACGAACCCGACATTCTCAGCTCTCAGCTTTCCGTGTTCGGACCAGGGATTTCCCCCAAAGCCCTAGGCTGGTTCCCTCATCGGTCATCGCAAACATTCCGCAAAAACCTTGGAGGTTCCTGCAGGAGACCCTACAACAAGTAAGGAATAGCACTTAACCTGAAGTTTTTAGACTTACCGTTGGAGAAGCTGCGCTGCTCCACAGTCGTCTGCACGTCTCCTCCTCCACAGTCATCTGCACTTCAGAGTCACGTGACTCCGAGGTAAAATCATAATTATACCCTGCACTCTTGCCACCTATGTTTCCCCCCTGGGGTGATACCCTTTTGCTTGTTTGAGAGTCGTCTCCACCACACCCAGCCCCCCAATGTGCAGCAACAGAAGGACCCTAGACGGTGATCTTCCCCCACAGAGCCTTTGCATTGGCTGCACCGATCGTCAGTGCGTCCCTCAGCATGTACTCCTGCAGTCTACAGCAGGCCAGTCGGCAACATTCCCCGACGGACAACTCGCTCTGCTGGGATATCAACAAAGCTCGGGCTGACCAAAGAGCGTCTTTCACCGAGTTGATGATCTTCCAGCAACACTCGATGTTCATCTCTGAATGTGTGGCTGGAGAATGGTTCGTAAATCATGGTGTTATGAAGCTTGTTCAGGATAAACCATGAAGGGACATTGCAACCTTGTCCTGACTCTCTTTGCAAATGCACACTCTGCAACCGTCTCCTGTTTGTAGCAGACGTACCGTGGGCAGTGTGTGCTGGTAGTGAGGTTCCGACGGTGCAGGAAGGATCTGCCTGGGAGGGCTCGTTCTCACTGCCAGCCAAGCGAGGGTCTTGGTGCTTTTTGGTGAGTTCTGGCCATGAGGCATTGCCCCAAACAAGCTGGGCAGTCTGCTCAGGCCTGAGTGTCCTATTAGAAATAGGAATACTTTATTATCACATGTGACTGGCACACTGAGATTCTTTGCTTGCATACACAATGTATACAAAGATCTGCCATCTCTGGCACTGACAAAGTTACAAAGCACGCCGCTCCACTTTTGTCTCCCCTCCCCCCCCCAGCACAGCAGTTTCCCCCATGCCGGGTCCTCAATTTTTTCTTCCCCTTCCCCCTCGCGGTAGTTCTCCACCCTCTCGTCGACCGCGTGTCGACCCGCGAGGCATTGTCGCCGCTGCGAGGTTCACCGCCGAGGTCCCATCGTCGCGAGTCTTCGCCGCAGCCGCTACCGCTGCCGCTGCTGCTGCCAAAGCCTCACCCCTGTCGACGCCCCACTTCACGCCTCCATGGTGCCAACCGGGGCTCCAGCTGTGGGCTCCGTCTGCTGCTTCGCACCGACCCGGCTTTTGTGCATTACTCTGCATCTGCAGTTCTACATTAGAGAATCTGGAATTAATCTTTGGTATATGAGAGGTACCTTCAAGAGTCTGATAACAGCAGAGGAAAAGCTGCTCTTGAAATTGAGGTCAAACAGGTACACTTCCCTCATCCCATCCATAAAGTACCATAAGGCCATGAATTTGCATACAAAGGATGTGGTACCTTTTAAAAAACAAATTTAATTTGCTAAGATCAGAAGATCATTAGAGACAGGAGCAGAATTAGGCCATTCGGCCCATTAAGTCTACTCCTCCATTCATTCATGGCTGATCTATCTCTTCCTCCTAACCCCATTCTTCTGCTTTGTCCCCATATCCTCTGACACCCGTACTAATTCGGAAGAATCTATCTATCTCTACTTAAATATATCCACTGACTTGCACTCCACAGCCTTCTGTGGCAAAGAATTCCACAGATTCACCACCCTCTGACCAAAGAAATTCCTCATCTACCTAAGAGAACGTACCTTTAATTCTGAGGCTATGACCTCTCGTCCCAGCACTCCCACTAGCAGAAACATCCTCTCCACATCCAATCTACCCAGGCCTTTCACTATTTGTACATTACAATGAGGTCCCCCCTAATTCTTCTAAACTCCAGCGAGTACAGGCCCAGCGCTATCAAACGCTCATCATATGCCAACCCACTCCTTCGTGGGATCATTCTTGTAAACCTCCTCTGGACCCTCTCCAGAGCCAGCACATCCTTCCTCAGATAAGCATACTGGGGCTCCCATGACAACAGTGGTGTAAGGTTGTACTTTCTTATGGTGGGTGTAGAGCACTGGGGCCATGGCTCTCTGTGCCCGGAGAGGTAACAAAGTATTTTGGCCTCAGAGATTCCCACTGTCCAGACATTCCCTGGCGGCATGTCCTTGGAACTCTTGTGAGAAATTAGCTGCTGCCGCTATTCATTATTGATAGTCTTAGAGTCATAGAGTGATACAGTGTGGAAACAGGCCCTTCGGCCCAACTTGCCCACACTGGCCAAAATGTCCCAGCTATACTAGTCCCACCTGCCTGCGTTTCCTCCATATCCCTCCAAACCTGTCCTGTCCATGCATCTGTCTGCTTCTTAAATGTTGGGATAGTCCCAGCCTTAACTACCTCCTCTGGCAGCTTGTTTCAAACACCCACCACCCTTTGTGTGAAAAAGTCCCAACATGTCCCATCTACACCAGTCCCACCTGCCCAAATTTGGTCCAAATCCCTGCAAACATGTCCTATCACATGTACCTCTCTAATGGGCGTGTCCCATTCAGGTGATTTTATGGCAGCTGCAGGCGACTAGGCTATCGCTACATGGTCACTGAGGTGTCGCCTGTATGGTCGTGAGTAGTCTCCTCAGTCGCCCAAAGACTCGTAGCGTCTTTCTGGTCGCCGCTGAAATTTCAACATGTCGAAACATTTTCAGCGACAGTGGTGACCGTGGGATTGACGCCTATGAGCGTAGCTTTTCTTCTCCTGATGTAGGTGCTGTCGTAGGTTATTGCCAGGTTAACGTAGGTTGTCGCCAGGATGTCATAGGTTGTTGCCAGGTGAGGCAGGTTGTCGCCGGTGCTGACTTTGGTGAATTTCATTGTCGTATTCGCCAGCAGTCGCCTAGAAAATCGCCTAATGTGGCCGGTTTTCTGGCGACCTGCAATGACTATGACAGTTGCCGGCAGTTGCCTAAAATTGCCTAATTGGGATAGGCCCATTACTGTTTCTTAAATGTTGCTAGTCCCTGGCTCAAATACCTCCTCTGGCTACTTGTTCCATACACCCTCCAGCTCTTGTGTGAAAACATTATCCCTCAGATTCCTGTTAAACCTTTTCCCTTCCGTTAAACCTGTGTCCTCTAGTCCTTGATTCGCCTACTCTGGACAAGAGACTCTGTGCATCTACGCGATCTATTCCTCTCATGATTTTGTATACCTCTATAAGATCACCCCTCATCCTACTACACTGCAAGGAATAGAGTCCCAGCCTACTCAACCTCTCCCTATAGCTCACACCCTCTAGTCTTAGCAGCATTCACGTACAGTAAATCTGTAACAACGTCTTTCCTTTAACAAAGTGCCCAGAACTGAACACAATTCTCACTTGCATCTTAACATCTTTGTCTTTCTTCTGATTGTCCCAACTTCTGTACTCAGTACTCTGACTGATGAAGGGCAATGTGCCCAAAGCTTTTTTCAGCACCCTATCTACCTGCGACTCCACTTCAAAGAACTGCACTCCTAGATCCCTCTGCTGCATAACACACCCCAGAGCCCAGCCATTCACTGAGCAGGCCCTGCCCTTGTTAAAAGAACTTGAGAAGTGTTAATCTCCTCTGTGAACTGCTTTCGAGTTTCATGCAATTTATTTCACTCCTTTCATACTATACACCAGTCAGGTGAAAATCCTTCTTCAGAAGGTCAGGGTGCCCAAGGCAGAAACAGGCGCAGGGAAGGAACTATTTCATTTATCCAATTCCTAGGTACTATGTCATGCTTTCCAGGTGCCAGGTTCGTAGCAAGGATGGCAGTCAATGAACACGAGGTGTCATAGACATGCCAATTGTGCAGCCCAGAATTCAGTCCATTGTTGAAAATTTACTCCACTATTCAATTGTCGAATGAATTCTTGACTATTAGCCTGGAAAACACACAAATGAGGCAAGGGGTGATAGGTCAGTGCAGCCTTTTCCAAAAAATCTGTCGGAAGACTATCGAGATAAACCGAGAAACACGGTGAGCATCATAAATCATAAAGTTCGGTCTAAGTACTGTGGTCTGATGGAGGTGGGTAAAATCACGAGAGGAGTAGATTGGGTAGATATACAGAGTCTCTTGCCCAGAGTGTGGGCATCAAGGACCAGAGAATGTAGGTTTAAAGTGAAGTGGAAAAGATTTAATAGGAGTCTGAGGGGTAACTTGTCACACAAAGGGTGGTGGTGCATGGAACAAGCTGCCAGAGGAGGTTGTTGAGGCAGGGACCATCCCAACGTTTAAGAAACAGTAAGCCAGGTACATGGATAGGACAGGTTTGGAGGGATATGGGCCAAACACGGGCAGGTGGGACTAGCGTAGCTGGGAGATGTTGGCTGGTGTGGGCAAGTTGGGCCGAAGGGCCTGTTTCCACACTGTATGACTCTATGTCACTGTCATAGGAGTAACCAAAACAGTCTGGTAGATTATATCTCTAGAGACACAAGGATTTGCACATGCTGGAATTTTGAACAAACCACTATATGTTAGACAAACTCAACAGAGAGGTAGTAGCTCTGAAGGGAGTGTACAGGTGACGTTTCAGATAGGGTCCCTTCATGTCCCTTAGGGGCGGCACGGTAGAATAGAGGTAGAGTTGCTGCGCTACAGCGCTTGCAGCGCCAGAGTCGCAAGTTTGATCCCGACTACGGGCGCTGTCTGTGCGGAGTTTCCACGTTCTCCCCGTGACCGCGTGGGTTTTGTCTGAGATCTTCGGTTTCCTCCCACACTTCAAAAGACGTACTTTGTAGGTTAATTGCATTGGGTTTGTATACTTGGTATAAGTGTAACTTGTCCCTAACTTGTGTAGGATAGTGTAAATGTGTACAGATCGCTGGTCGGTGTGGACTCTGTGGGACGAAGGGCCTGTTTCTGCGCTGTATCTCTAAACAAAACTAACCCGAGATGTCATTCCCTCCACAGGTGCCACCTGATCCATTGAGTTCCTCCAGCACTTTGTCTTTTGCACATAATATGCCTTGCCGAGAAACCACCTCAGAGATTGATTGTAAATGACCTCATTGTAACTTCCTTTCAATGAGTTGCGTTACCTTTATGGTGTGTGGGCGGTTGAAGGGGAGGTAATGACTGGTGGGAGTAGACTGCAGTGTTAGATCAGTATTGTATTGATAAAACAATGAAGTAATCACAGACAAACACAGGAGGGAAGGATTGATGAATCAACGTACAGGGTTGAAGAGGAAGTGAAATCATCACCGTAGTAGAAATAACAATTGGAGACCTCTGTTTATAAATCCATGTTGTAGGAGCAGAATTAGGCCGTTCGGCCCATCAAGCCTACTCCACCATTCAATCATGGCTACTCTATCTTCCCTTCAACCCCAATCTATTGCCTTCTCCCCGTTACTCCTTACACCCTTGCTAATCAACAATCTGTCAATCTCCGCCTTAATATTACCCATTGACTTGGCCTCCACAACCTCCTATGGCTGGAGTTCCCAACTTTTTTCGTCCCGTTTACCCGCTGGCAACTTTTCGAAAGTAAATTTATCCCCACCCTGTTTTGTTCAGTAATTTGAGTTGACACTTCTATCATAATAAAACAAACCGACAAAGGGGAAATGTTTATAATACTGTTTTTAACAAATCCAGAATCAACAAATCTATCCCCCTGGGTAGACAGAATTTACCCCAGTTGGGAACCCTTGTCCTAAGGTTATGAACTCCACAGATTCACCACCCTCTGAACAAATAAATTCCTCCTCATCTCCTTTAAAGGTACATCGTTTTATTCTGAGGCTATTCCTTCTGGTCCTAGACACTCCCACTAGTGGGAACATCCTCTCCACATCCACTCTATCCAGGCCTTTCACGGTCTCGACCCGAAACGTTGCCTATCTCCTTCGCTCCTTAGATGCTGCCGCACCCGCTGAGTTTCTCCAGCCTTTTGTGTACCCTCGCTATTTGATTAGTGTTTTTTACTTGGATTCTTGAGCAAGTTTGCTTTTGCCGTTCACGTAGGTCTCTTTGTCCTAGAGATTTCACGCCTCTTGATGTAGACTCACCTTTGTTCACCGGAAATGGGAGCGCTTGGCACAATGCTTTTATCTCATTCTGGGTTAGTGGAGTGTAATGGAATCCATGATGTCATTGCAGAGGTGTTTCCACATATTTGTGATTGCTGCTTGCTTCAAGAGAACAGCACTTTACATGAAAAACAAACCTCCTCTGTTGTTGTGATTCATGCTTCATTTCTTAATATGGTGCTGAAAGCTTGATTGATTCCTCAGTCGAACAATGATGTGGCCCATTGAAAAAATGCCAATCCGTCTGGCCAGATATAGACAGAGAGTATCAGTTGAACTTTCGCCGGAGGACAACTGTGCTCAGCGTTGACCTCATCCTTTTGCCCCACATAGATTAATGATCGGACGGAACAGAACTCTGGACATATTTTCCCATAATCATTAGTTTAAGAATACAAAGACCGATTGTACTGTCTCTGACATTATTAAGCAAGAAGCCACTGATGCGCCAAGACCCAAGAGTCAAGAGTGTTTTATCATCATATGTCCCAGGTAGAACAGTGAAATTCTTACTTGCAGCAGCACAACAGAATATGCAAACGTAGTACACTGTAACAGGCTATCAAACCATGGAGTGGAAACATTTGTTGATGGCCGCGCACGCATGCGCACACAGGCGAGGCTTTGGCCGTGGGACTTGTGGATGGTAACATCGGAAGCTGACCTGGTTGGTGACCGACTCCGAACTCCAGCAACAGCAGCTTCATCCGCCCCGAATCGTGGGGCTTGAATCGACCCGTTCACGGGGCCTTTCATTGCCCGGCGGGGGTTCCAACATCGGGAGCCTCGATCGCCTTGATGCAGCAGCTTGATTTTAAGCCGCGCCGGGCGCTAAAGTTCATATCCAAGATGCTTTTGAAGGTCACCACCAATCTTGCTTCCGACACCTTTCCATGGACTGCAGCCCATATCCTAACTCGCTATATCAATGGAGACTTAAGGGACTGCAGATGCTGAAATCTTACAAAAATCTTGTTTACAATATATATTAATGATCTGGATGAGGGAATTGAAGGCAATATCTCCAAGTTTGCGGATGACACTAAGCTGGGGGGCAGTGTTCGCTGTGAGGAGGATGCTAGGAGACTGCAAGGTGACTTGGATAGGCTGGGTGAGTGGGCAAATGTTTGGCAGATGCAGTATAATGTGGATAAATGTGAGGTTATCCACTTTGGTGGCAAAAACAGGAAAGCAGACTATTATTTAAATGGTGGCCGATTAGGAAAAGGGGAGATGCACGAGACCTGGGTGTCATGTACACCAGTCATTGAAAGTAGGCATGCAGGTGCAGCAGGCAGTGAAAAAAGCGAATGGTATGTTTAGCTTTCATAGCAAAAGGATTTGAGTACAAGCAGGGAGGTTCTACTTCGTGTACAGGTCTTGGTGAGACCACACCTGGAGTATTGCGTACAGTTTTGGTCTCCAAATCTGAGGAAGGACATTATTGCCATAGAGGGAGTGCAGAGAAGGTTCACCAGACTGATTCCTGGGATGTCAGGACTGTCTTATGAGAAAGACTGGATAGACTTGGTTTATTACTCTCTGGAATTTAGGAGATTGAGAGGGGATCTTATAGAAACTTACAAAATTCTTAAGGGGTTGGACAGGCTAGATGCAGGAAGATTGTTCCCGATGTTGGGGAAGTCCAGGACAAGGGGTCACAGCTTAAGGATAAGGGGGAAATCCTTTAAGACCGAGATGAGAAAGACTTTTTTCACACAGAGAGTGGTGAGTCTCTGGAACTCTCTGCCACAGAGGGTAGTTGAGGCCAGTTCATTGGCTATATTTAAGAGTGAGTTGGATGTGGCCCTTGTGGCTAAGGGGATCAGAGGGTATGGAGAGAAGGCAGGTACGGGATACTGAGTTGGATGATCAGCCATGATCATATTGAATGGCGGTGCAGGCTCGAAGGGCTGAATGGCCTACTCCTGCACCTAATTTCTATGTTTCTATGTTTCTATGTTTCTATGTTTCTTAACCAAAATACAAGCGTTACATACACTTAATAGGTCAGGAAGCATCTGGAAGGGGACGGACAGTCAATGTTTTGGGTCAGGGAAGACAACAAAATGCTGGAGTAACTCAGCGGGACAGGTAACTTCTCTGGAGAGAAGGTATGGGTGACGTTTCGGGTTGAGACACCGCTTTCGTAAGTTTTGGGTCGGGGCCCTACTTTACACTGAGACAGAGTCCCGATGTGAAACATCACTCACCCATTCCCTCACTGCTGCCTGCCCTGCTGAGTACCTGCTGCACTTCATGTTCTCCCCCAAAACAAAGAAAATTTCTACTTTGTTCTTAACCCGATGAACCTAAATTTATTTTCTCTGATAGGTGGCAGGAGTAGGCCATTCGGCCATATGAGCCAGCACTGCCATTCACTGTGATCATGGCTGATCATCCTTCAATCAGTACCCCGTTCCTGCCTTCTCCCCATATCCTCTGACTATCATAAGAGCTCTATTTAACTCTCTCTTAAAGCATCCAGAGAATTGGCCTCCACTGCCTTCTGGAGGCAGAGAATTCCACCGATTCACAACCTTCTGTTTGCATAAAACGTTTTTCCTAATCTCCGTTCTAAATGGCTTACCCCTTATTCTTAAACTGTGGCCCCTGGTTCTGGACTCCCCCAACATTGGGAAATCCTCAAGTCCAAACCCTCAATAATCAGCATGTTCAAACCCTCAATAATCTTATATGTTTCTATAACATCCCCTGTCATTTTTTCTAAATCCCAGAGTATACAAGCCCAGCCGCTCCATTCTATCAATATATGACAGTCCGCCATCCCGGGAATTAACCTCGTGAACCACGTTGCCTCCCATAATAGCAAAGAACGTCTTCCTCAAAATTTGGAGACTAATACTGCACACAATACACCAGGTGTGGTCTCGCTAGGGTCCTGTAGAACTACAGAAGGACCTCTTTGCTCCTATACTCAACTTATGAAGACCAACATGCATTCGCTTTCTTCAATGTCTATAATTCTTATTTCCAAGCACCTGTATTAAATTTCTTCTTCATCGTGTCTGTTACAGAAGGAATGATTGCGGTGTCCTCTTGGTCTCTTTCCATGACTCACACACTCATCCCAATAAATGTCTGCAGCCATGGGCATGACACTCTTCCAATAGTGGCTGCCTGGAACTGTAAACAATGCAAAATAGACATAAAATTTTGGAGTATCGCAGTCGAACACGCAGCATCTTTGGAGATAAGGAAGAATGACATTTCAGGTCAAGGAAGAAGTGTCTTGACCTGAAACATCTCCTATTCCTTCTCTCCAGAGATGCTGCCTGACACGCCGATACTCCAGCTTTTTGTGTCTATCTTCGGGGTTTAAACCAGCATCTGCAGATCCTTCCTACACAGTACACAATGCAATGTGAGGTTACAGCGTGATTATAAGGTTTCGTATAACTTCCTTGCCATTGTGTTCCACACCAAGATCTTTCCCTGTGAAAAACCTCATGCGTATGTAGAACAACTATTATGCCGGGATTACCTGTCTTAACTGACCAAATGATGAAGTGCAATTAACGAAAAGGAAAGGCAACCACAAGCATAACAACGTAACACCACAGAAAGATCGCAGTGGACATCAACATGAGAATGTGTTCCCATTCACACAGCCTCTTGATATCCAGGGATGCTAGCTTGCACGGTTAACTTAGAATCCCTTTTGTGGGATTTTCACCCATAGTTGGCATTTTTCAGGGATTGGTGACCGAATATGTCAAGGAAACGGAGAGATAGAGAGAAACATAAGCACAACTCTGTAACATGGCAGAAGACACGTGAAATTAAGAGAGAGGGAGGAGAAGTAAGAAAATTGTATCCAAGGCAATAATGAATAATGCTAGGTTGCAAAAATGGGTGACATTTCGGGTTATACCCCTTCTTCAACTCGTTCTGAAATGTCACCCATTCCTGCTCTCCAGAAATGCTGCCTGTCCCACTGAGTTACTCCAGTGTTTTGTGTCTACCTTTGGTTTAAACCAGCATCTGCAGCTCCTTCCTACACATGTTTTGTTAATGGCGCTTTGTAAATAGATAGCATAAGTGAATGAATTAGAATGTTTTTTTTAGACAAAGTTAGGTTATCACATTATAAGTTAAAGTGGTCCCCTATATTTGTGGAAAAATATTGATAATAAAATATAATTTTTTTGTCTCCATGAAGAGCACTGAGTGTGTATATAGCTGCTTCACCTGGAAGTAATATTTCTGTTCCCCAAACAATATGATGAGAGAAGGGAAAGGTAGTAACTCTTACAGATATGACTGGCCCACTGCAGACTGGAGAGTACGTGCTGAGGGACGTAACTGAAGCTTGGTGCAGACAACGCCAAGGCTCGGTGGGGGAGGACCACAGTATAAGGTCCTTCCGCTGCTGGACATGGGGGGCAGGGTGTAGTGGAGACGCCCCTCAAAATAAGGGAAGGGATTCCACGCCAGTGGGCCACATGAGTGGCAAGGGTGGGGGATAAATTTGTGAAATTTGAGAAATGTGTGTAGACAGCATTGAATGTTTGTATAGCCTCCGGAAATGTCGAAAGATTTTTTTGCATGATTCATGTATTATATATATTTATTACCCGATTAAAGTCTATTTTGAAATTTAAAAAAAAAAAAGTAACACAGATATTCAGAAAGATGTATCACCAGCAATTTGTCCTGGACCAGCCAGATAGAAGCTATAGCCAAGAAAGCACACCAACGCCTCAACTCTCTCAGAAGGCTTAGGAAGCTCGGCATGTCCCCAACAACCCTCACTTCTACAGCTGTGCCGTAGAAAACATCTCATCAGGATGCATCACAGCATGGGTTGGGAACAGCTCCATCTATGACCGCAAGAAACTGCAGAGAGTTGAGGCCGCAGCCCAGAACCATCACACAAACCAACCTGCCTTCAATGGAGCAAAGGAAATAGGCAAAACCCTTCTTCAGACTGCCTTCTATTGACTCAATTTATACCTCACGCTGCCTCGGCAAGACCAGCAGTATAATCAAGGACGAGTCGAACCCTGCAAATCCCGCTTCTCCTCCTTTCCCATCGGGCAAAGGTATAGAAGTGTGAAAACGCACACCTCCAGATTCAGGAACAGTTTCTTCCCAGCCGTTATCAAGCAAATGAATCATCATACCACAACCTGAGAAGGGTGCTGAACTGCTATCTATCTCTTTGATGACCCTCGGACTATCCTTTGATCGGACCTTTCAGCGTTACCTTGCACTTTAAGTTATTCCCTTATCAAGTATCCATACACTGTAAATGGTTCGATTATAATCATGCATTATCTTTGATAGCACACAACAAAGGCTTTTCACTGTACCTCAGTACACGTGACAATGAACTAAATTAACTAACTAACATGGTCCAAACCATCATGCCAACCAACCTCCCTTCATTGATTCCACCATATTTCATGCTGTCTCGGCAAGTCCATCAGCATAATCAAAGACCAGTCTCCACCCGGTCACTCACTCTTTTCTTCTCTCCCATCGGGCAAGAGGTACAGAAGTGTGAAAATGCATACCTCCAATTCAGGGACAGTTTTCTTCCCAAACTGTTATCAGCAACTGAACCACCCTCTTGCTAGTGAGATTGCAGTCCTGACCGACTACATCATCCACCATCTACCTCACTGGAGACCTTTAAATTAACTTTAATCAGGCTTTAATTTGCACTAAATGTTGTATCCATTATCTGTACACTGTGAATGACTTTGAGAATGATCATGTATAATCCCTTCTTTGAGGAGGAGGAGGGGGGGGTGGTGTTAAGATTACTGGTGGAAACATAATTTGTTAGCTACTAGAAATTATGGACAATGACCCATTGAATATGGTGTGGGAGATCTTCAACATATTCTACTCAAACGTTGGTCTTTCCTGCCAACTTGAAGATTGCTTACTTTTTAGAGATATAGTGCGGAAACAGGCACTTCGGTCCACCAAGTTCGCACATACAGCGATCCCCGCACACGATATTATCCTACATACACCAGGGACAATTTACATTTATGCCAAGCCAATTAAACCTTCAAACCTGTACGTCTTTGGAGTGTGGGAGGAAACCGAAGATCTTGGAGAAAACCCACGCAGGTCATGGGAGAACGTACAAACTCCGTACAGACAGCGCCTGTAGTCGATCGAACCTGGTCTCCGGCGCTGTAAGGCAGCAACTCTACCACTGCGCCACCGTGGCTGCCCCCTTAACTCTTTGTGAGTGGTCCCTGCAAACAGATCACTTCCTAAGATCACTAAGTAAACATTTCCATCTCGTTCCAGTTTACTTCATTGTCAGGTTCCAGTGTTTAATTTCATTCTCTCAGCAGAAAACATGTTGAATAATGAAGAAGGACTGATATTTATTTTGTTAGAGCTAGTTAATTAGCATAAAATCTGGGCTTTGTAAAGTTTAACTCGGGTTTAGAATAAAATGCAAATCCCATGATATCTGATGAGCAGCCTGACTGAAATAATTGGCAAAAACATCTGAAACAGGAGCACATGAAATGTATACTTTGTTCAAGTTGGGCCCAAGACAGCTCTGCCTGCAGTCTATGTGTTTCAGAGTTGGTGCTGATCATGGGTTGATACATTGGTTCACAGACTGTGTTGTGGCTGCAATGTGCTCAATTATTTCAAGTTTCTAAAGCTACAAAGCTGTAATATTAACCCAACATTCACTACACCAACCAGGAATTAATATGACGGGGAATTAAACGTATGTCTGAGCTTGCTTTACCATTTATAACACATTAAAATTATTCAAATCTACATGCAGAGCAGAAACAAATTTGATGCCTGTATGTGCTTAGAATTGAGACTGAAGACAAATTTCTCGTCCAGTTTTACAAACATGCGGCGATATGTGCAATCCATACCTTAGCAACACCTGGACATTGAGCCACATGCGTAGAAAGGAACTGCAGCCACTGGTGTATACATACAAAGTGCTGAATTAACTCAGAGGGTAAGACAGCATCTCTGGAGAAAAAGGATGGACGACGTTTCGGGTCGGGACCCTTCTTCAGACAGAATGTAGGGGGGGAGGGGCCTGGAGGATGGAAAAGGCGAGAAAATAAACAGGGCTGGCAACAATTGACCAAGTGAACAATTGACCAAGTGAACAATTGAACAATTGAGGAGCCCATATTTGGCTTGGGAAAAGGTGATAATGAAGGATGCCAACAGTAGAACTAGTAGGACTAGTAGGAGGAGGGGGGAGAGAGGGATTGCAGGGGTTACTTGGAAATTAGAGAAATCACCTATCATGCCGCTGGGTTATGTTGCCCAAGCAAAATATGAGGTGCTTTTCCTCCAATTTGCATGTGGCCTCACTCTGACAGTGAGGAGGACCAGCACAGATTTGGGAGATTGCGTGGCCAAGGTGGAATGAGCGCAAGTGTTCAGGTAGCAGCACCCCATATTTGCTTGGCAGCTTACAACCCAGCGTGTGAACTTTGATTTGTCTAATTTCAAGGACTCCTGCATTCCGTCCCCCCACCCAGACCTGTTTTGTATTAGCGTCACACATCCTTTGTTCCTTCTCCAGAGAGATGCCGGACCCCATTAAGTTACTCCATTGTTTAAGTGCCAATGTTCTAGGTTTTTATTTTGTGTGCAATCTGGTCTTTGGAGATTGAATATCACGCTCTCCATTAAATTTATTCGACGCCCATCCATCAGAAAGATTCCACACCAAATACACACCTTCATCTTGTGGCACTCAATCTTCAATTGCAAATGTTTGTGATTTACTTCAAGCTGTCTAAAGCTACAAAGCTTTAATATTAACCCTACATGTACAACAATAACAAGAAATTGCCAGTCGCGTAGTATTAATATGACGGTTTTATAATAGCGCAGACATGTGTGTTGTCCAAACAATGTGCTCTTTATTCTATTAACACAAAACACAGCTCTCAGAACCACAACACGAAGACCCGCACTTCACTTCACGCCAAACCATGTCACATGACCCAACCCCCAGAGCCGAGGGTTCGCAACCACGAGTGGCTAACTACCAGGTATTGCCACAATGGAAATTAAACATATGTCTTAGCAAGCGTTACCATTTTATAACACATTCAATAACTCATTAACACATCAATATGCAGAGCAGAACACACATTGATGGTCCCCATAATGTGCTTAGAATTGTGACTAAAGATAAATTATCTTTCGGTTTATTACAAAAACTTGCGGTGATATAAGTGCAATCCATACCTTAGCAATACCTGGACATTGAGCTACATGCGTTGAAAGGAACTGCAGCTGCTGTGTAACCGATAACCTGACTAATGTAATGTGTAGGAAGGAACTGCAGATGCTGGTTTAAACCGAAGATAGACACGAAGATAGCAAGCATCTCTGGAGAGAAGGAATGGGTAATGTTTTGGGGTCGAGACCCTTCTTCAGACTGATGTAAGAGGAGAGGGGGATACATAAATAAGGAAATCTAAGGTGTGAAAACAGGACAAAGGAATCGAGATCGAGGAAAATGTATAATATATCATTGTTCGCTGGAGAAGGAAACAACAAAGCAAATAGAGTAGGACTGGTCAGAGAACTGGGAAGAGGGAGGGATGGAGAGAGAGAGAAAGCTGGGGTATAAAATAGTTTGATATATGCAACTGATAACATCACCCATAAGGTAGCATGTTACAACCTTTGGGTACATATTTCAAGAACATTGTATTGTCGTTCTAGGCACATTTGTGTTGGATGGGGACCATATCATGATTCCAAATTCCAGGGTGACTGAATAATTCTAACTTAAGTACTGGATGATTATTTAATGAAAATAGTAAGAATTAAACGAGAACTTTACCAGTTCGAAGTTTGAATCTTTATTTTATGAGGAGTAACGATGAGGATTATGTGAAGAAGCCCCGCCTGGCGCTGGAACGGCATACTTCAAAGCAGCGGCATGAAAAACACAGAACACAATAGCTGGAGTAAGATAGTAAGGCTCATCATAGATTAGAACTACCAGATGATCATTTAATTTTAATGAGAGGTGTGGAGTGGAGGGGCATGTAATCCCTCATCGTACTACCCTCATAAAATTAAAGATCAAACATTTCGAACTGGTAAGTTCTCGTTTTTAAATCTTACTATTTACCTTTCGGAGTTCACGTGAGTGAACTACGTGAAGATTTTGAAGCTTCTGTGTTTTTCATGTCGTAGAATTCTTCTTCATACCGACAGTCCGGCTACAGGTCAACACATACATGAGAAAAGACCAGACTAGTTTTAGTTCTTACATCCATACAATCTTTTAATGATAAAAAGAACATATAATAAACCCTCATTTTTACACACTGAGGGAACCATTATACAAAGTGATAAAAAGATATAAGTTGTAACATTAAATTGATAATATCAATCAATAGTGAAAACAAAGCAGTGATTAAATAGTGAACCAAACAACCGCGTGTCCAAAGCCTGTTCATTGTGATGAACAGAGTATTATTGTAGAACCTTTGAAAAAGTTTCTTCTTCTTTACCGCCACCCTGGCAGTTTCTAACAATATGGTTCGGTGGTATGTCCTGTAACGTCGCCGCGGATGTAGCTGCTGCCTGGTGGATGTGAATTTGGAACACATCAGGTGTCCCTACTACCTGCAAAAAGTAACACCTGATTTTTAACCACCTTGAGATTGTTGCACTGCAGTCTTTTGTGTGGGTTTCTTACGCGAAATCCATTTATGATTTTTTTCATCTCCTCGAAGAGGTTTTGGTAACTTTACATAATGATTCAAATGTTTAACTACACAACAACGTTGGATCAATGGTAAGCATGAAACATTACTTCGCTTCAGTTCTCTCCCTGGTACTGCTGCTTTGTTTGATCAGGACATAAACATTGAACACAATGGTTATCTGCAGTCACATGCATACAGTCTAAGATGTAACTTTGTAATGTTTAGCCACACCCATTGACTGCTGAAAATCCTATGCTGCCATTAACTTTACTAATTTTAAAGTTAACCTTTCAATGACAAAACTTCGATTGGAGTCCATTGCCTAAGTAAGGTAAGTACAATGCTAACATCCCAAATTTCTGTATATCTTGGTTTGGGTGGATTTTAGAATCTCAACGCAAGAAACTCATCGGTTAACCAAAATCCATAATTTATGAGTCCGGGAGGAGTTCCTTCCGCCACGGGTGGGTGCCATGTAACTCCTGTGCTAACCAGCTCCATGGTCAGATAGTCGGTCAACTAAACTGTCTCCCACAAACCACACCTGGTTTGCTAGGTGAGGAGGGGCTATGTGGGACCCCAAATCAGGACCACACACTAAAGACCTGTTCAAGGGGCGGATGAGCTCCTTAACGAGCCAATAACGGCCCTCCACACTTCAGTAGAAGTTGCGATCCCTGTCATACAATTTATCATTGTAAGGCACCGTGCATTGACTCTTTCAACGATGATGAATCATCATCGGTCGATTTTGTGAATAGCTTGATTTTAAATGATGAACATGACTAACCAGACTGCAAAGAAATAATTTGCTGGTTTACAATAATTTATGTGATTAATTATTCATAAAAGTAAACAAATACAATCAAAGTGTACACAAATTCATCTCCTGAACCTAAAAATACTTTGGATTCTCCTTGAAGCCAGGCAAGTGGAAACAAGTAACAAAAGCTTGCAACGATGATTAATTCAATGTGGTGACTGTGGCATTGTTTTGTGGGCAGCATGACTTTCACATGTTTTTTTTTAAAGACTAACACCATTGAACAAAATTGCAACTTAACACATTTCACAATATTTTCAAATTTGTTCGTGTGATTCTAGATCAATCTAGAGAGTGTAATATTAATTTGATGTGTCTTATTGTTAATTCTTTCAGTCAGAATGAACAAGAGGCATATTACTTGTTAACATTAATCTCGATTTTTAAATAGCTACTGTGTTTCTGACTGGTGCTTAAAACGTGTAATGCATTCCTAAAGTACCAGATACACACAAGAATTGGAGTAGCTGTGCGTGAATAAAACACTTTGAAGACTATTTCAAAAATGTTTGTCCAATTTACATTGAATTAATTTTAGCGAAAAATACATGTGTCATGTTTAACTCCTATTTTTGGAGAAAGAAACCAATTTTAAAAAATAATACTTATTTGCATGTTTCAGCATTTTCATTGTTTGAATGGACTTAAATAATATGATTTGATCTGATTTGATTTAATTTATTGTCATTGGTCTTCCAATGAAGAGACACACAAAAATTATTTTTCCCTCACAGTCCGTACCAAAAAATAAAAAATAAAAAAATTAAAATTAAATTAAAAAAAACACAAAACACAGGACACAGTAGTCCACAACACAAACATCCCCACAGAAGCACCAACGTTCCCCACTGTGAGGGAAGGAACCAAAGTTCAGTCAGCCTCTTCGTCGAGGTTCCCCCAATGTTTCACCGTGGTCGGGACCGCCCGAGCACTCCGTAGTCGGGAATAATAATGCTAGACTTCACGTAACACTCTCTACTCAATAATATACTTCGGGAGAATTTGGTCACCAAGCATGTTTTCACATTGAATAAGATAGGTGTTACAGTTATCACTTTTTCACACCTCCATTCACTTGTTCAAGGCAGAAACATTCAGAAAGCCATCTGTTCACACTTCAAATTCATTTTATTTTTAATAGATTTATTATTCTGGATCATTTCCGTCTTAAACACTCCATGCAGAGGTTTCAATGGTGAAGCTTCTATGAATGTAGTTTAGTGCCAGAATATTTAAGTGCAGATTTCAATTGCAAAATTTTATTTTCCCAACATGATGTCGCCGTTCACACAAGATGTGATGTTTGCGAAAGGTTTGGAAACCTACGGCCCATTTGGCAAGTTTGTACACACACAGAAAAGAGATACATTGTCCATGACCATTGTCAGGGTCAGATGTAATGCTCTATTCTGCAGAGGATGAGAATTCATTTCACTTGCACTTTATGTGCAATGTGACGAATAAAACCGTATTGTATTGACTGCAGATGCTTCGGTTTTACACTGAAGAAGACACAAATTGCTGGACTAACTCAGCGAAACAGGCAGCATCTCTGGATAGAAGAAATGGGGTGACATTATAACTTATAAATGCAAAAGAGGACAACCGTGGGGCAAATACTCCCTTGAAGTTCACCACCATTCAACAAGATAACTTATACTAGACTAAACTGGGACCCGTTGGGTCCCATGTACACATGGGAGGGCTGGTTCCCCCAATCAAATATTCCACCTCTCCACCAATTCCAATATTGGAGGTCAGTCGGGGGGGAGGGGCTTTCTGGAGCGCTAGTATGGGTATTGTGGGCTGACAGGGACTGTTTTACAGAGGGCTAGTCTGGACATTGTAGGCCAAATAGATTCCTTGGGGTGACAGCTCAGTCACTCAAGGCTGATGTTGCAGGCAGCTCACTCGCAGCCTGGTGGGAGAGCCAGTTGAATCACATGCCTATTCCTTGAAAATTCCAATTTTCAAGCAGGGTGCAAGGCTCACCAAAATCAACATGCAGTTTCCTACTATTTCAAGCAGGGTGCAAGGGAAAACTTAATTCCCCATTTGGATTTCCCATAGGAATAGGAACTCCTATTAAAGAGATAAAACATAACTCCCTTGCTTTTCTTTAACTGTCCAAATTCATTTCACTTGCACTTTATGTGCAATGTGACACAATAAAACTATTGTATTGTATTGTATTGTATTGTACTGATTAATGAGTAAAGGTCCATCCACTCCAGACTTGAGTGTTTGAATTGAATGGAATACAGTTTATTAGACCAAGTAATGTATACCATAAAGGAAATTTTCCTTGGTGCTTTAGCTTTCGCATAGTAACAACAACACAAACGATACACAGGACGACAATTAAAAAATATTAAAAACATTTATCAAATTAAACATGTGAGGGATTAAATAAAATAACCCAGAGCCCAAAAGGAGTGCTACAGACTTTTGGCAAGTTGAGTAGAGCTACTGCTCATGAAAAAAAAGCTTTATGTCTTTGTGCAGAGGCAGGTTTGACAGTCCGGAGTACGCCATTCCCAGAGGGAAGCTGCTTCAAAGAGCATTCGTGGCCAAGGTTGAGAGAGGAGTCAGAGATAAAATCTTTACCTGCTCGCTTACCTGGCCCTTTGCAGCTGTACAGTTCGTCGATGGGGGGGACGGTTGCAGCCAATAAACCTTATCGGCATGATCAAGCGATGCGCGGAAGGATCAGGTAAATGGCGTACGCACGGTGACGCAGCAGTTAGAGTGCTGCCTTCCAGCGCTCGCAAGCACAGGAGAACCAACAGGTTCGATCCTGACTACGGTGAGTTTGTTACATTCTCCCCGTGACCTGCGTGGGTTTAGCTCAGAGATTTTCAGTTTCCTCCCAACACACCTCCAAAGAACGTATGAGTTTGTATGTTAATTATTTGCCTTGGGTTTGTGTACTTGCTACAAGTTGTAAATTGTCCCTAGTGGTGTGGCAGGATAGTGTTAATGTGCAGGGATCGCTGGTTGGTGTGGATTCGGCTGAGCCGAAGGGCCTATTTCCGACTCTGTATCTCTTAAACCCTCCTCCATCCCGCAACCCAATGAGGGACCCTGTGACCTCAGTTCTTTGAGGCCTAGGTTAGAGCAATCTACATGAAGGTGAATCCATGACCAAGCGCCGAGTCCAGTGCAGCCAGTACCTGGCTGAGATGTTGCAAAAACTTTGCCTGGTGTCTTTATGGACAGATTACATTCTCTCACAACTTTTACCAGATTACAAACATGTTTCAACACTTCCAATTTTTCAACTTCTGAAAACTGTGACCTCCAGGGTCAGGAACAGCTTCTTCCCAACAACCTCATCAGGCTACTCACTGAAACACTAACCACCAACTAAATAATATTAAATTTACGAACTGCCTTGGTTGCACCTATGGGACACTGGGGCTTGTGATTCGGTTTTGCTATATTATTTTTTTTTAATCTGTTGAAATCACTTTTTATTGCTTTGTTGTTTATTAAATTATCTATTGTGTACAGTGTTCACTAAACCTGTTGTGCTGCTGCAGCGGACGAAGTATTTCATTGAAGATAGGACACAAAATTGACTGTAGAGTAAAGACTCAGTGGGACAGCAGCATCTCTGAGAGAAGAAGGATATGGGCGATGTTTTGGGTTGAGACCCTTCTTCAGACTGATGTCAGGGGAGAAGGGAGATGCATAGATAAGGAAGCATAAAGTGTAAAAACAGGTCAAAGGGAATGAGTGATCCTAGAGAAAATGTACGAATAGACAATTGTTAGCTGGGAGAAGGTAACAACAAATCAAACAGAGATAAAATATAGTCCGGAGGCAGTAAAGACTGGGTCAGGGAATCTGGAGAAGGGGGGGGAGGGATAGAGAGCGAGGGAAGCAAGAAATATGAGGTGCTGTTCCTCCAATTTGTGCTGGGCCTCACTCTGACGATGGAGGAGGCCCAGGACAGAAGTCAGTGTGGGAAGGGAGGGGGAGTTAAAGTGTTTACCACTGTGATCTGCCTTAATGATACGTAACTGTAGCACTTACATCACCTTAATGAAATGCTTCGAGCGTTTTGGTTATGCGGGTACCAACCCCTGCCTCAGAATGATCTCTGGTGCACGGTGGCAATAGAGTTGCTGCCTGACAGCTCTTGCAGCATTGGAAACCCGGGTTCCATCCCGACCACGGGTGCTGTCTGTATGGCGTTTGTACATTCTCCCCATGGCCTGCATGGGTTTTCTCCGAGATCTTCAGTTTCCTCCCACACTGCAAAGATGTGCTGGTGTGTAGGTTAATTGGCTCGGTGTAACTGTGTATATTGTTGCTAGTGTGCATAGGAGAGTGTTAATGTGGTGGGGATCGCTGGTCGATGTGGACTCGGTGGGCCGAAGGGCCTGTTTTCGCTCTGTATCTCTAAACTAAATTAAAAAGTAAACTCACCGATCGCCATAACAAGTCAACT